>VZRI01012091.1:195202-208355 GCA_013397515.1 Upupa epops | reverse complement strand
CTTCTTCCCAGGGAGGATACTGGAGCATTGGAACAGGCTGCCCAGGGGGGTTGTGGAGTCTCCTTCTCTGGAGATGTTTCAGATCCACCTGTATGTGTTCCTCTGCAACTCGGTCGAGGTGATCCTGCTGTGGCAGGAGGATTGGATTAGATGATATTTTGAGGTCCCTTCCAACCCCAAATGATTGATTCTATGATTCTATGATGTGGGATATTTAAAGGTGCTATAAAGCAGTCTTTAGTCCCTTGTGTGTACCCTGAACTTTTAGCAATAACAGCCTTATAAGCAAGGAGTGAAAAGTCTTCCCAGTAAAAAGTGTTGAAAGACTTCATCAGTTTTTGTCCACAACATTAGTCAGAGCTCTGCAATGGTTGTTCTAAAATGACTACAGTTTTTTGATGGCCTTTTGTTACTGACACCCACCTTTAATGGCTTACTTGAGGCACGGTAAGAGTATTTGCTCTTGGTCTGTGGAACTTCCACCTAATTCAGCACAGTGTCTGACAAAGTTTAAAAGAAACAGGACAAATAGAACCTTGTCCTTGTCTCAACATGTTCTTCCAGCTTGTGACAATCAGCCTCTTAAAGAACACGGTATGTCTTCTTATACAAGAAAAGCAATTCCGTATTGTTTTAATTCTCTGCATTCTCAGAGAAGAAAATATAATTCCCCTTTGGCTGTGTCTCGAAACGATCAGGAAGCCGAGGAATCAAAGAAAAGTCAAGGGTTTAGTGTCTATTTTTTCCCCCCTGCGAAATCAGTTATCACCCGTGCCTGTCAGTAGCTGGGTATCATAGAAACATAGTTATTTTCATTATACGTGTTATTAGCATTACGCCTGTGATTCAGCAGACACTTTGTTCTTTTAGAATTTCTAATTAAAGTGCAGTGTGACTGAATCCTTAGTAACCTTTTCATATTATTTTTTTCCTGAATGCTGGTGCTAGAAACTATAATCAAAATTATTGCACTGATGGACTTGAAACAGGACACGGGCTCATCTCCTGGAGGTACCTGCCCCCACCTCTGAGTCACAGGACTGCGGTAGGATTATTATAACTTATATAAAAGTTAAACATTCCAGTGAGTCTGATGGGCTCATCTTACAGTGACATGATCACCAACAGAGGATAATTCAGGTCACACTACCCTCAGTACCCAAGGAAGACACTACTAGGCTTTTAAATATCTTACGCATCTCCTTTTATTGATTAAAAGGGTGAGAAGAACAATCAGCACGAGATGAGTGCTTTTAGGGGTCCGTGACACAACAGCTAGATCTCACTTTTGGTAACTTAGCAACGCGTAATTAAAAGGCCACTTTGACTACATCAGGTGGCTAATCAGGGAGTCACCTGAGTGTGTCAGTGGAGATTCTAAAGGGAAATGTTCTTGTCACCCACTGCCCAGAAAGCACTAGGCTTTAAGAGAGGATCTTCTGAAGGCAAGCAGAGCAAACAAATCAAACAAAATTGACTTAAGGGAAGGAATAAAGGGAAGTCTGGTTCAGAGGAGAAAGCAGGCTGGAAAGTACTTGAAGAGCTGCCCATACTTAGGAATCTAAGGCAGGAACATGCCTGTTCCTGGAAAAAATTGATCTGCTACTTAAATGGAAGTACTTGGGCTTGGAATGAAGTCTGAGGTCTGGTGAGTAATGTTTCTTTCAGTAAACTTTTGGGGATAAAGCCCGGAAACAAGGTGATACTTCACAGGCTCATGGCAGAAAAGCAGCTTTGACAGAGAGGGGTCTTTGTTCTGTGGTGAAACAGGACCAAGGAACTGGATCTCACGAAGGGTGCATGATTACTGTGCTACAACCTGCTCAGACCACAGGAATGTAGGCAAATTAAAAGGAATCCAGTACATCAGGATGCAGGATAACTGTTGGTAGCACTTTAGGGAGTTCTGTTAAAGTTATGTCCCTTATCTGGGCAACTTCAGAACTGTGCAACGTAAATCTCGAGGTAACTTTCACTGGTGACAGTGCATTTATAAAATTATACTTGTCGCTGACACCCCTGCAGACTGTGCTGCCATTCAGCCAGACCTGGACAGGCTGGAGAGCTGGGCAGAGAGAAACTGAATGAGGGACAACAAGGGTCAGGGGAGAGTCTGGCATCTGGGCAAGAACAACCCCAGGGACCAGGAGAGGATGGGGACTGACCTGTTGGAGAGCAGTGGAGGAGAAAGGCACCTTGGCGTCCTAGTGGACAGCAGGACAACAGTGAGCCAGCAATGTGCTCTTGTGGTCAAGAGGGCCAAGAGCATCTTGAGGGAGGGATCAGAAGGAAGGAGGTTAGCAGATCAAGAGAGGTTCTTCTCCCCCTCTACTCTGCACTGGTGAGACTGCATCTGGAGTATTGTGTCCAGTTCTGGGCTCCTCAGTTCCAGAAGAACACAGAGCTGCTGGAGGGTGTCCAGTGTAGAGCAACAAAGATGATGAGGAAAGGCTGAGGGAACTGGGTCTCTTGAGCTTGGAGAAGAGGAGGCTGAGGAGGGACCTCATTCATGTCTATAAATCTGTGAGGGGTGAGTGTCAGGAGGATGGAGCCAGGCTCTTCTCAAGGTCATCTGGTGATAGGACAAGGGGCACTGGGTGCCAGCTGGGAGAGAGAAGGTTCCTTATCAATATCAGCAGGACCTTCTTCCCAGGGAAGGTAGAGAGCATTGGGACAGGCTGCCCAGGGGGGTTGTGGAGTCTCCTTCTCTGGAGACTTTCCAGATGCACTTGGATGTGTTCCTGTGCCACTTGGTCTAGGTGATTCTGCTGTGGCAGGGACATTGGACTAAATGATCTTTTGAGGTCCCTTCTGACCCCTAATGATTCTATGAAATGTTCTTTTCTGTTGGAGCACTATTCCCAGTGTTTCTTCAAGCCCTTCTCCTCCAGATCAGTATTGCATGATACAGCTTTGTGCTTATTTTCAAAAACCCTTTTAATCCTAGGGTCCCTTCCAATCAAGATTCTATTATTCTATGATTCTAATGGCTGGCGTCATGGTTTTTTACATCACAGTTGTAAACTAATTCAGATGTGAGCTTAAAAACCACATCAGAGAGCATTTCTTCTCCTGATTAAGGAATGATGCTTTGAAACAAGGTTGTCTAGCTGTGTCTAGAGCACTGAACTAGGCATTGAACTAGGCTTCTTGGTTTATTGATGGATTATTTCAAGTAAGTCACTTTTCTTTCTCATCTGTAACAAGGGTGTTGATAATACAGGTCGCTTCATCCTGGGATCTCAAGGCTTTTTCCAAGTATGAATCAATCTGTTTTATTTCAGTGCTATTAGAATAATTAACATAATAACTGAAGAGACTCTTTTGATCATTGAAGGTGACACCAATTTCTTTCAATTTTGAAGGCAAGAAAGTATAACCAGCCCCTTAAAATCATGTAACTGTTGAAGACCAATGTGCTGAAGCTCAGCTGCTTCAAAGGGTTTTATTATTCAGAGAGCACTTAGAATCCTGAGATGAGAGAACTCACAGACAAGTAACAATTTTTTTTTTAGATTCCTTTCTACTTTTGTCTAATTAAATGGACATATGAATTCATTTCTAAGACAAAGACACACAGGGAGTGCCATAAGAATCTTGATAATTGCTGTTCCCAGTAATTAGATTAGAAAAGTCTTCAAATCTTTCTTCTAAACCGGGTGAATGCAGTAGGTCAGGTAAATGTTATGATGGAGTAAGTGCTGAGGGTTTCATGGTACTTCTGGCAGCACAAAAAGCACTTGAAGATACAGGCATGAAGTACTCAGGTTTTACCCAGGACATAATTAAACAATTCTTTGTCAGTTTCAGCTCAACCCTATTGTTTAAGAAAAGGCAGAATTTTAATCCCAAGATTTTCTCAGAAACAATTGTTCACCAGCAGAGCTCAGCGTGAGAAAGAAGTTCCAGCCAGAAAAGTTCTGATTGGAGTGGATAATGGAATGAAAAAGTTTATTGAAGTGTTTATAGAAATAAATCCATTAGGCTTCTCCTTTGATGAGTCTAATATTTACATTCCAAGCGCTGAAGTTTATCCCTCTGCTCTTATCAAGATTTCTCTGCTTCACAGTTTATGACTACAAAAATCTGAAGCTGAAAAATTAAGCTAAAGAACTGCAGCTGAGGCTGCTGGAGAAAGTTTTTTGGGTAAATTCAAACTTGTTGGGGTCTATAGTTCATTCTAGGACTGGAAGTTTGCAGACTGACAGGTTTTTGAGCTTTGATGCTAACATCTATTATTCTAGTGGCAGGTTTTTTTATCTGGAAAATAGGTTTAATGAGTCGTTTCTGCTCTGCCTTTTTTCAGCTCTGATAATGAAGTGGTTATATGGTGGTTAATATTAAATCACAGGGACAGGTCCAGGCCTCTTGAGAGGCAAATCAGTCCCATGTATTTACTAAGTGACCATGTTAGAGTGTTATCTTTCCTCCTGAATGATCTTCTAATTATTATTTTTAAAAATGCACTTAATGGAAAAAGGGGGATGAATGCTGCAGCCTTGGGACCTTTTGTCAAGGTTGCACATTGTACAAAAGTGCATTATGAAAACCCTTTTGTACCAACTGTAATTAGAGGTAATTGCCAGCAGTCTAGCTGTTCATTTTCAGGAACTAGGCACAGGAGGTTATCGCTGCTCAGAATGCCCATCACAGTCATGCCTGCTTGCATATTTTTGCAGCAAGGATCTTAAGGCTGTGAAAGGATAAATTGCAGCCTGGCTGAGTACAAGGTACCCACAAACATGCAGTGTGGATAAAACACTTTCACTCCAATGCTTGGAAAATAAGTGTGTTCTTATTGCATAAAATTAGATTGTGACCGATCAAATTAATTCAGCTATTGATTTCACTTTATGGCATCTTGAGAAAGTAGTTTTATTCCCTGTATAACTTGGATAAAGCTACTTAGTTCTCAGATTATTAATTTGCACTGAATGGGAGAGTCAGATTCTATATCCTGGACAGCTTGTTAAAATGACTGAGGATTTTGAGTTTGAACATGAGGAGGACATCAATTTAACTCACATATGTCTGTACCACCTTCAATAGAATATGTTAACTAAAAATGTCTTTAGTGAAAGGGTAGTTAAACATTGGAACAGGCTGCCCAGGCAAGCAGTGGAGTCACCATGCCTGGAGGTGTTCAAAAGGTGAGTGGATGTGGCACTTTGCAACATGGTCTGGTGGTCACGGGGGTGTTGAGTTGAAGGTTGGACTTGATCGTAGAGGTCCTTTCCTTGTGACTCTGTGACTTGGATTCTGAGATTCTGTGAACTATTCTTTCATCCACTCTCTCGGATACTAGGTAGAGTACAAAACCCAAAGTGTTTATTATATCTTGAATGTCTATGTGCGACTTACTTTTATACATATGGACTGAAATGCATGGCTCTGTATTCATCTGGGCAGTTGAACCAGATAACCCTTGGAGTCTCCTCCAACTTGGTCTTCTGTGATTCCATGACCTATTTGTACATGTGTGTATATTAACACGTAAGCATCCTTTGTGGTTTTGCTTTTACTGGCTCTTCAATGCAATAACACACCAAAACAGACTTTTACAGTAATGAAAGTAAAACATTTCTTAGCTTAGATGGAATTGTGTCACTCAGCTTTTGATACCAAACGCATAGGCATTCAGATCTGCTCCAAACATCTCGGGCTCTCCTTGAAACCAACAGATGCACTTTGGGGGAATCATTCATAAGCTCTGTTATAGATTTCTGCATCCCCAAACTGTCTTTCGCTTTCCTTCAGTTATAGATGGACCCAGGTGTCAATAGATCAGAGGTAGACACCTGCATTGCATAAGTCTACAAGTAGCCAGATGAGTCCCACCCTTGTTATTCTAAAATGCTAATGATTCCAGCTATAAGTCACAAGAACAGACAGAGATACACAGCATGAAAATGAAGAGTCAGCCATGAGTAATGAAATATGGGACCCCGAGTTCAGATGACTTGAAATACATGATGAAGGAAGTTAAAAGCAAAACTAAGAACAAACTCAACATTTTTCTGAGTCAGCCTACAGGGTCTCATTTACAAGCTACCCTTACTGCCACTGTAATTAAAGTAGCCATTAATCCTGAAATAGCAAACTTAAATAACTTGACCTAGGCAAATTATTGAGTCATTATTCTGGTTCAGTATTTCTCTTGTTTACTCTGGAGAAGGAGTTATTTAGATACCATCTGTTTCTTGTTAGCTGTATTTAAAAAAAAATAAATCTTGAGAAAATCTATTACAGATCAGTGCTCAGGAAACACAGGACAAGGAAAGATGAAGCTACAACCTATGACTTACAAAGCAGTGGCAGAGTAAGGTGAGATTTCCCACGTGTCTGTATGTTTCCTTTTATCTTTGTCCATCAAAGCAAGTTCATGTTGTTTCTATTTCTATTCAGTCCTTTGTAAATTATCCACATATTTTGCCTATTGCAGTGTTGCAGTCCCTTGGGACCTGGACTCAGTCCACTGCACACACAGCTCATGAGTATTTTGCCTGTGGTTTTTGATCTCTTTATAAAACAGTTCTTGATTCTCTGGACAAATTCTCTAACTAGTTGTTGTACAGACCCAGAAGCCAAAAAAGCAATAATTAAACAGGAAATTAGTTATTCAGAATGGTTTTACCTAAGAGGTTTATGGAATAAGAGCTTAAAAGTTAAGCCCAAATATTCATGTCTTGAGTACAACAAGAGCTCCTGCTCTCATGACTTCCAGAGTCTCAGAGTATGAAATTCTTGCAAGTTTGTAATACAGATAGGTCCTGACTCCTACCTTGATCAAGGATCCTTAACCAAACATGCCCCTCTTCGTAGAGGTCCTTTCCTTGGGAGACTCAGGGTGAACCTTATCAAGCTCTATAACTCCCTGAAGGGAAGCTATAGACAGTTGGCGGTTGGTTTCTTCTCTCAGTCAAGCAGTGATAAGACAAGAGGGCATCGCCTGAAACTGCACCAGGGAAGGTTTAGGTTAGATTTTAGGAAGCACTTCATCATGGAAAAGGTGGTCTGATATTGGAATGCACTGCCCAGGGAAGTGATGCAGCCCTCATCCCTGGATGTGTTTACAAAATGACTGGACATGGCCCTTAGTGCCCTGGTCTAGCTGGTATGGTGATGTTAGGTTACAGGCTGGGCTGGATGATCTTAGAGGTCTTTTTTCAGCCTCAATAATTCCGTGATTCTGAACTGCTTGTTGAAGAATGTCATTGACATTCATTACATCTTAATGCTGACAGGGAATATCTTTGATCTTAACAAGGCATTGCACAGCAAGGAGAGAAATGCAATTTGAATACTATAGTCTTTGCAATAAAGAGAATAAGTAATATTTCTGCAAAGCACCTGTGTTTAACTTGACAGTTCATGATAAATACTAATAGGGGTTTGATCTGTGTCTGTCTCCCTGCTCTTTGACAGGACGAACCTATTCTAATCAGAGAGCGAGCAAATTACCATGACACTTATTTATTTTGCATCCTACCTAGAACATCTATTAATTTAACCTTGGAAAGGATTATTTTTGTCCATTAAGTTCCTGCTTCTCCACGTGTGAGATAGCAAATCTTGAAATCCTATCCACCACTGGTACATAAAGCGTTTCTTAATGAAAGCCTGTAAGACACTAATTATCTAGCTGGATTTCTAACTGTGAACTCTGTTGTGTTTGAAGTTCAGCTGCTGGAAGAGGTTGAAAACTGTAGAGAACAGAATATGTGGCTCTTGTTCAAAGAAAGTTGTTGAGCATCTGCTTAAAGTCAAGTCATGCATATGCTTGGGGTTGCATGCGGGCTGTGGAAGTTTGCTGAATCATGGTGTCCTGGTTTGAGTTAGAACAAAACTAATTCCACTCAGTGATTTTTCTTTTGTGCTCAGCCTCTTCTAAATAACTGCACTTCCCGAAGTTAATGGTGTGCTTGTGCAGACACTGTCCACTTCTGCAAGTGATAAGGCTTGGGGTTCACAGCTACTACTAAGGTCTGGCCTGCAGAAAGTCTCTTGCCTTACACTTTCTCTTATGAGAACCCAGGTCACTGCTCAGCCTTGTGTGCTACAGCGGGGTGCAGTTAGTGCAAAGCCAAACATCCAGGGAGGAGTGCACAAGAGAGGTGAGCCTGAACTGACCAACAAGGTCTTCCATTTCACGTGCATCACATTTTGTGTAAAGCTGAGAGATCACAAGAGACAGTTGGGGTTGTTCAGCCTGAAGAGGGGGACCTTACAGACATCTCCCAGTCCCTGAAACGGGCCTATAAGAAGGCTGGGGAAGAACTGCTCACAAGGGCAGGGAATGATAGGATGAGGCATTATGGTTTTAAGCTGGAAAAGTGTAGATTGAGGCTGGACATTAAGAAAAATGTATTTTATATATATATATAAAATATATATATATATAATATATTATATAATCTGAGGCTGGTGGATCACTGGAACAGGTTGCCTAGATTTGTGGTGGAAGCCCCACCCCTGGAGCCATTCAAGGTCAGGCTGGATGGGGCTGTGGGCAATCTGTTCTAGTTAGAGATGTTCCTGCTTGTTGTAGGGGGAGTTGGACTGGATGGCCTTTGCAGGTCCCTTCCAACCCAATAAGTTTTATGTATCTATGATTCCTCAGTGGTCAGTGTCTGAGGGGAACTGCCTCATTCTGCTTTCAATACTAATCCCTGCTTTCCTAAATCCAGATATGGAACCCAACTCTTGAATCTACTTCCTGTCTACTGCCAAGTCCAGTCTGGGACTTCACCAGCAAGTGTGTCAGTGGATTTTTAATTTCCCTTCCTAATTTAGTCAGAGCATCTTAAGGGGAATGAAGCAAGAAACATAATTTACAGATGACTCTGCTATCTTAAGTTGATGGTAGAGGACCAGGAAGAAAAGCTCCATTAAGCCAAATCACACAAACACCCATTTCATCTCAGATACTCAGTAGTGATGACATCCAAATGCTGTGGCTGGCTTGTATTTCAGACCAGAGAGGAAGTTTTTCTTTATTGTGCATGTCTATGACATGACACTACTTGGGGATCAAACATCTCTTACCCTGTAGCTATTCCAAAAGCTTTCAGAGTTGTTGATTTTGTTTTAAGAAACTTCAGTCTGTTCCGACACTAAACCAGGCCAGTAACTTCAAAGACCGAGTACTGAAGCAACACAATTCTATTCAAACCCAAATTCTGTTCAATAACAGGGGCTTTCCTCCAGATTAATGTCTGGGTGAACAGCCAAGAACAAGAGGCAGTTCTGTCCCACACAGATAAGTTCCCTATAGCTTTCCCTGTCTGCCACATAATTTCTTGTTTTCTAAGAAAAAAACCTTCTCCACATTTTCCTCTTGCTTGTCCAGTTACGTGTGGCTTCTGAAGAATTCAGATTTCTTTTAAGTTTGAAGGGGACAACCAAGGGCTACCTTCTAAAACAGAAGTATTGAGTGTATTGAGATGCTCTGGCTTCTACTGTTCATGAAGAGTGAAATCTATATTGAGACTATTCCTTTCCAACTTACACACCTTCTGTGAGCAAAGCTCCCTCTGCAGATACTGTTGTGTCTCTACTGACTACTAAATTGGAGAGATATTGAAGCAATCTAAGTATGAGCTGGGGATTTTGTTTTGACCTTCCCTAATATTTCAGGTGCAGGACTTCATTCTTTGCTGGGTTTTATCTCCTTTCCATCACAAAACTGCTATTGATAATTGTACTAGAAATAGGGGTCATAGAATCATAAAATCAGTTTGTAGCTCTGGGTGAGGTTGGCATTTGCTCACTTTCTCATCCACACCTCTAATCATCCTTGCTCCAACCTGAACTTCAAACCCATTTAGTCTTCACCTATGGGAAACAGAACAGCAGAGAACAAGAGCTCTTTGAGGGAACTCCAAAAGCAACTGTAGTGTTTCTGTTTTACATAACGAAAGACTGTAACAGCACCTCCTAGTCTGTAATCCACCACGAGTCACTACAACAGCTCCAGAAAGTGAAATATTTCTCAAAGATTTACCTAGATTTACGAGTATATTACTTAAAGATTTACTAGATTTACTAGTATATTACTTCTAGAACATAAAGATATTACTGTTTTAAACTACTTCAAGAGAAGCATTTGGGTTCCCCTAATTAGCCCATCACTCAGTTGTGGCTACTGCTTCCAAATTCAAACTCAAAACTACAGAGAGTTTGGTTCATGCTCATCCAGAGATGAAGATTTTTTAGCTGTTTGAGACTCCTTTTGCTACCTGCAAGTAAACAGCTGCAATGATGTTGAAGTTTTGATAGCTTAATCTGTAGGGAATAGCAAAGGTGAAAGGAAAATGTCATAGTCTGACAGTAATTGCATAAGTATGATTAAGCTAAACTACTGAATGGATGCCTCCAAAGTTTGATTGTGGTACAGCTGAGGAAAAAGGAAATTATTTCCTGCTTCAGAAGAGCACACAGGAAAAAAATACATCCCAATTTTTAATATATCAAGTGACAGAGGAATCATACTTCAGCATTTTATTTGTACAAATACATTTGGGGATTTAGAACCAGGGCTCAGGGAGACTATTTTTATTGTGCATTATCCAGAGTCATCAAAGCTGTAATTTAATTTGTGATAATGGAAAGAAAAGAAAAATGCGGATGAAAATGGTGCTGTGTGCATGCGTGAGTAAATGGAGCAGTATGTAGTGCTAAAATACAGCAGTAAATCAGGGTTATTTTGGAAGCTGTGGATAGGCAGCAGAGACATGACCTCTTTTTCCCTTTCTTCTTTATTCTGGAGGGAGATGGGGATACTTAGCTCAGCTTAGCCATGTTTTCATCTGGTTTTGATTCAGTAGTGCTATCACATACTTATCCTCTTGTGTCCAGATCCCCAAGAACTATAATCTGACCCAGAACCTCTGAGTTTACTGGACTCACGTGAATTTACTGCACTGATTTTTTTCTTCCTACTGTAGCAGTTTGCTGTTAGTTTCTGCCTTGGATTATTTTAAATTAAATATGTTTTGTCACAGCTTATTAAACACTGCATTTGCAGACAGTCAATGCAACGAAGGTTAATGTGTCAGATTTTACTTCCTAATATGTGTTTAGTCTTGACTGAGGCCACCAGGGAATGACTTTACAGAGCTACAAATTGCTCACTGGAATCTAGAGGAAACAATAATTATTTTAGAGGAACTCAACTAATATGTGTCAGCTAAACTCCTAGTGGTTGTAAAAACCAGAGCACTCTCTCTACAACTGCAAGATCATAATAGTCTCTAGTCGTACCCTGTAAATATGAAGCTCACAAATGCAGCACAATTTCAACTGTCCGAAGAGGTCTTGACCTTTTTCTTGTAAGAGTTTTATCTATAAATTCTCCTTATCTTTCTCAGCTTTACTTGCAAAGGTCAGCTAGGCTGGTAAAGAGTTGGGAACGTGCAGAACCGTTTGCTAATCTATGAATAATCTACCCCAGTGACTCTTTTTAATTTGTTTTTACAAGATAGAGAAATTTCCAGTGAGGAAGCTGGTAAAATGTGAAAATAAATCCGAGAAGGATTTATCACAAAGCTTGACTCACAAAAGAAAGTCAAAGTACCTTTTTCTGAGGGAAAAGAGGGAAAGAGAGAGTTCTGTTCTATAATCATCCTTCTTTCCCATTCCCATCCCTTTCTGGTTCCTTTCCCATCTGAGGACTGCTCTGGAGTTTAGCATCCAAAAGCCCAAAGGTCTCAGAACAAAGGAATTATTCCCTTGGGGCACCTTCTGTGTGTAGAAGCAACGTGCCAAATAAGTCAAGTATATGACTGTATTTTTCTGGTCATTCTCAAATTCTCGGGTGTATGTGCTTATATATATTTCTACATATAAGCTACAGCCTAAGACATGAATTCCAGTACAATATTGGCCAGAGCCAATAGAAACATCTGTTCTGCAGATACCATCAAGGATATAGTACATTTTCATCTGATCTTTATAAGAGATGAAGATACAAGTCATCCGTCTTATTCAGGCCATTTATAGATAATTTCATAGAATCATTAGGGATTGGAAGGGACCTCAAAAGTTCATCCAGTCCAATCCCCTAGGATCACCTAGACCAAGTCATACAGGAACATATCCAGGTGGGTCTGGAACATCTCCAGAGAAGGAGACNATGGAACCTCCTCTGTTCCAGCTGGCACCCATTGCCCCTTGTCCTATCACCAGATGACCTTGAGAAGATCCTGGCCCCAAGCTCCTGACACCGACCCCTCACATATTTATAGACATGAATGAGGTCACCCCTCAGCCTCCTCTTCTCCAAAAGTTTAAAGGACATAAAGGTTCTGCTCCCTTGATAGAGGGGTTGGATTTTGCAGGTCAGGATATATTATTGTCTGTGGGTTTAGGTTGGGCTCAGTTCCTAGATCATAGGTCATGTTGTTTGCCCTTCGGCAACCTTTGCCCATGCTGCTTAGTCTCTTCTTGAATTAACACATGAAATGGATTATATGATGGTGTGATGCTACTAGCTTTTTAGATGACTCCTGTAAGCACACAGCCCTGCCAAGCTGTGTCTGATCGGTACTGCCATGGCTCGTTGCCCTTGCAAGGATCTTTTATTCCACATCAGTTTATTCAGCTGGGTCTGCCAGATAGCAAGTGCAGGAGGAATACTTCACTGCTTCCGTGTGTCCATTGAGACCAGCACAGGAAGCGCGAGGTATAAGAAGAGGGAGCATCAGACCATCCATCCACGTGAAGAGTCTAATTTACTGGCTCTGCTGCCTTCCCCTTCGCTGGGATTTCCTGAAGCTCTGGTCATAGGTCTGCCACACACACACAGCCGTGAGTTTCTTCCCCCAAGACTTCTCTGACCACTGAAGGACAAAAACAGGTAGCTGTGCAGCATGGCTCATCTCACCTGCATTAGATGTCTACTTGAGGATGAGATGAATTGAAGCTTGCTGTCCATTGACTGAATTGATTAGATCTCCTGAAGGAGCCCCAGGGGACCAGTTCAAGCAGAATGCCTACTTTTCGGGTGCTAATGAATACTAAAGGCAAATTTTTTCCTTTGTGATAGATCTTGCCTCTTTTTCTTTCACACAGATGCCTGGAGTCAGCTTTTCAGCCCAGAGCCTCCTCTTTGCTTCTTTTTGCCTTTCTTTTTCTTTTTCCTTTTTTTTTTTTT
>VZRI01012091.1:175262-194535 GCA_013397515.1 Upupa epops | reverse complement strand
TGTCCCTGCCCATGGCAGGGGGGTTGGAACTGGATGGTCCTGTGGTCCCTTCCAACCCTGACTGATTCTATAACTTCTTCCCAGGGAGGGAGATGGGGCACTGCAGGGGGCTGCCTGGGGGGGTTTGTGGAGTCTCCTTCTCTGGAGACATTTGAAACCCTCCTGGACTTGGTCTGGGTGATCCTGCTGTGGCAGGGGGATTGGACTGGATGATCTTTCGAGGTCCCTTCTGATCCCTGGTGATTCTGTGATTCTTTAAAAGCAGTTTATTTTCTGACATGGTCAGGAAGGGATACGTTTTTGAAGCTAGTGCTTAACACTCAATAGCAAGGAAAAGAAAAAAATATTCCAACATTCCACCAGAATGATGCTGAAGGAAAAAATAATACTTGTCAGTCATAAGGGAACCAAGATGTTCCCAACTGTCGTGATAGTTATTGAAAGTCTTAAAGAGGAGGGTGAAATTCATTTTGCTTAGCTATATAAAACCATCCAAATAAGCGGTCTAAGTTCCTTCTATGGTTAGTGAGAAGAGAATAGAATAGCATCTCCAGAGTGATTTTGCCTGGATATCTTGTGTCTGCTGTAAAATTGCCATGCTAGAAGACAGATGAAAATGAAATTAAACCTCACATCTATAATTTTTTTAAGAAATTATTAAAAAGTCTGCACTCATGATTTTTTTTCCTTCAAGGTGCAGTTCCTGTTTCAATATGAATAGAAAAGATGTTAGCTGTAAGTAAAGAAAAATACTTCTCTTTCCTGACTGGCACTGCAAGGCCATGAAATAGGTTGTGTTTCTGTAGAAGTCAAAAAGCAAACTAAAAGGAACTATGATATTTATAATTTTAGAAGCATTACTGTTTATTTCAATAGTGCCTGTGAGTGGGGATGTCTCTGAAAGGAATTGTGATCTTTGAGTGCAACTGCCAGATAGACCTTTCATTCAATGGAAAGCCTCTGCTCAGGTTGTATTTTACAATCAAACTCCACAAGACTGTAAGGTGGAACATTGACATATTGACTAGCTGTTTTCTGGAGTTAGGCACCTGAGTTGGAAAGTACAGACTGGATTCTGTCTCTAAATACTTAACTAAAATACCCCTAAAGTAGCAGGGCTGAGTGATCAGATCTGTATAGCACAGGGATTTGGCGATGCAGCTGGATGGAGACCTCCCACATCTCCGGTGGCTGATGAACCTCACCCTGATGGCAGTGGAGGAAACCCTACTTTTGACCCAGAAACTCTGTCTGCTGCAATTTGTCAGACTTCTGACAGAGAGCTCAGAAGGTTTGCTAAGAAAATTCCCTGTTGAGCAGAGAGCTTGGTGACCTGGCTGCAGAAGCGAAAGATAGATCAGGTAAAGGTCATAGTGATCTCCCATTTTGCAAGGAAAAGCATTTGCCTCTTCTTGTATAGTCATGATCATGGCATCGACTGATTAAATAAACAACTACTGAGATGCAGCTTTGCTGGAGATTTGCCCAAGATGAAATTGCACATACAGTGATCTTGTATCATCCGTGCTGTAAAAGCCAATGGCGGTTTAATGAGCCATAAATCCTCCGGTGAAATTATTGCTTCAAGGTACAGCCAGAGGATCATGAGTGACTGTGTTTAGAGAAGTTAGGATGCTTTTGTCACAGCATCAGAGCTGACTCTGTGCTTACTGTTAATCCATTGGCCTGCAGTCAAGATCAGTCATGTCGGGACTAAGCAGTCCTATTTCACTTTGAAGAGCCAGCACCTAGGGGTGTACACTTGGACATAGTCACATCTCAGCTGTTAAGGACAACTTATCAGTCTGCATGTAGTGTGGGTCTCTGACAAGAGAGCGCATCTCAGACACGTTCATTTCTCCACTACCAAATGTTCTGTCTGTGGTATTACCAAGACAACTTCATGAGCTTGACAGAGAGGGCAAGAGGCCTTAGGGGTCCTCCATCACTTCTGGGTTGCTTTAGACAGTCTGACAGAATGAAGGCAGGGCATAGCTAAAACACAAAACACTCAAAAGCTTCAGCATGGTGAAGTCAAGTTGTTGAGAAACAAGGGCAGGACTAACCAGCAGCTGGATCATCCAGTGCAAGGAGGCACAGATCAGATGGGCAGACTGTGTCTCCTCTGAACACAGAGGATTTGTAGTCTGGGCATATTTTAAGACAGGAAATTTACAGAAAAATAGCATTTCCCAGGAGAAAAGGGATGAACTATATTGGACACGTACCACACTGGTGCAGCAGATTTGGAGGTTTCAGCGCAGCAAGTCTGCTTGATGCTGATAACATCTGCTGGTTCCAGAGAAACAGAAAACTCTGTTCAAATTCTTCTTCAAATTCTTTTTGCTAAAAATGATGAATAGAATGGAGTTCTGTGGTTTTTGCTGTCCATTCAGATAGAGAACTGCAAACCAAGACTCTCCTCATTCCTGCATGGATAAGTGTACGAATTATTCTGTATGAATTTACTTGGGCAACTAATATTTCTGAGTCTCTGAAACTCCTGGAGATGGAAAGAGTCTGCTCTTCTGCAGTCTCAAAAAAGGAAAGATTCTACAGAAGAATACTCAGATCTAGATAAGGTAAGAATGTATAATTTCCAGTAATGACAAGATTAAACACTTACCTGATTCATCTGTAAGAAGTAGTGCTGTTATTTATCATGTGCAACTTGGTCTGGGTGATCCTGCTGTGGCAGGAGGATTTTGGACTAGTTGATCCTTCAAGGTCCCTTCCAATCCCTAAGGATTCTATGATACAGTTATTAATGAAAATTATAGCACTTGCCAACATGCTGTCTCCTTTCCCATTTGGCATATAAACCTCAAAGACTGCAAGTAAAGTCATACAGCCTGGGATGAAATCACCCCTTTTCTGGCTTGGGATATCAGAGAGGAAGAAAAAAAGTCTTCCCTGAAATGGATGGATACATGCATGCTTATTTTGCAGCACAGCAATGCTCACCACAGTGAGGAATTCAAGGATGAGCTGGCCTTCTTCACTTGGGACCTCTGTCACAGAAAGGGATAACACTAAAAAGAAATCTGTTGTTATATACAGCTGTAAGGAGAGGACAAGCTGCAGCTCACTCAAACTAGACAAATTAGATTATAAATATCTAATTCTGAGGTGGATATCATAGTTTGTAGAGTCAGCAGAAGTGTACAGTACTGAACTTCAGGGCATGAATGAATATCTCGGTTCTTTCAAGGTGGCCCAGTATGTGGTTCATGAAGAGGAGATGGGGGAGGAAGAGGAAGTTGAACAGGTGATCATTAAGCAGGAGGAGTCAGTGGATCCCGATTGCTGGGATAAACTGCTGCATCACCATTATGAACAGCAGCAGGAAGATCTGGCCAGAAATCTGGGCAAGGGCAAATGTATTCGCAAGCAGGTTAACTGCAATGATGGCTCGCAGGAGGATAGAGACTGGCAGGATGACCAGTCAGATAATCAGTTCCATATCAATATCAGGAGGACACTGCTTCCTCAAAAAACCTGCTTTGAGCTTCATAGGGGCACAACCCTCCTGTATATCCTGTCATTTTTGCCAGGCTTGTGTGGATGGATGGATGGTACCCTCAACATGAAACCATCCCTGAAGAAGCAATGGTCCAAAGGGCACATCCATGTAGGTAACCTTGAGGTTTGGTGTGGTAAATCTCACTACCCGCACCAACTAATTAATTCCCATTCCTGGCTGTGTCTTTAATTGGTCCCCACGTGGTTAGACTAAGATTCCTGTTTTGTCAGAATACAATTGCTCCCTGAACAAGATGCTATTTTATTCCATTCTCAAAGGGTTCCCTAAACGACTTGGGACAAAAGCTGAAATTATAACAATGACAATTGTGATGAATACATTGGAAAAGCTGGTGATTTTTCATTTTTCTAGTGAAAGGATGTTCTCATCCAAATAATAGAATGCATTTCAAACTATATTTGTAGTGAAAAAATAGAACGCTAATTCCAACCAGCTCCCATTTCCGTTCTGGAAGCGTTTAGATTTTTTTCCAAAGTACTGCGGGTAGGAAGGAATTGCTTGTTTGTTTGCTTTTCTAGATCATCACTTCGTGTTAAATCACCCCTATCACACTGAGCTTTGTCTTTCTCATGGAAATGAGATATCCAGTGTAGTCCATTAACCTTCAGATCCAGAAACTATGTACTTTAGCAAGTTCTTTAGGATACTCTCACGGACAGATCAAATTAAACTACTAATTAAAATAACTCTCTGTAGAAAGAGTAGGACCTATGCAGTGTAGGGCTTGAGAATCAGTACACAGAGTGTAGTGGAGTTATCTGTGTTAATTTTGTTCTCATTACTAGAGTTATCCTATCACCCTAGCAGTGCCAGAAGATGCAGATGTGATGAGGAGATGCATTTTAATGTCCCTCAATTACATTCCAGGGCAAAACTATACCATCAAGCAATTTATTCTTTTGGATGGAAGCCCAGGAATGCACATAGGAAAAAAAAAAAGAGTCATAAGGTTCTGCAAGGAAGCTGGCTGGCCAGGACAACTGACTGATCCAGAATGACTGATGTTTCCCTACTTCTCCCGGATGACCAGAAAGATGACCTTCCTAGTAGGCTAGGTGGTGTGCCTCAGGTCATTACCTAGTACCTAATGGCTTTCCTATAGTTTAGACAAAGCTTTCCCTGATGAGCACCTACATACAAGGCAAACCCAGTAAGATCAGTTTCCTCTTATTGTGTATCATACTTTGATGTGCAGCAGACACAGGTCATTTGTGTGTTAAGGGGTTTGGAAATTCAAAGGGTGCTCAAGTCAGTGCTATTTTCTGCATGACATCTTCTGCTATCCAAGCTCTTCTCAAGGTCATCTGGTGACAGGACAAGGGGCACTGGGTGCAAGCTGGAACAGAGGATGTTCCATATGAATGTCAGCAGGAGCTTTTTTACAAAGACAAAGAGGATCAGAATAAATTTTCTCTCTCCCTGAAATCTTTTGGAAATGACTGCTTGTCAAACAGACCCCTATTGCATCTGTGTTTCCTAAATTGTTTGGTCTGTAACTCTCCAAATCATTAGAAATTATTGTGCTGGTCCTCTTGGATCCAAGTGCCTCATTTGCTGACATGAAATTCTTTGCTGTGAAATGAAACACATGTAGAAGGAGGTTTTGTTTTCTTTCCATGAAAGCACAGATTTAATAATGGTCATCAGCCTTGTTAGTGATAGTCATTAGAGTTATCTTGCTGTGTCTATCTCAGGACCTACATGTTCCAACTAGGCTTATCAGGAAGCTGCAGCTGTCAATTAACCTCAATATCTGCAAAGAAAAATAGATCCAGAACTGCTGGCTCCTGTGATGCCTTCAGTGGTGACTGAGAGATTTGGCCATCTGAAAGCAATTCCGTTTACAAGTGATGAGTCCATAATTTTTATTGCAGTTCTTAGCTTCCTCAGTGATCAATCCCTTTGTGTGAGAGTGAAAAGGTTGCTTCTGCACTGTACAAAATGATATTTAAATGTATTATCAGTGAGCTGGACAGGAATCAGCTTCTAACCTTCCCTTAAATTATTAACTAAAATGCTTTCCACATCTTTAATCTCCTTTAATAGATTTTTAAGACTGTCTGTTGCCAGTTAGGATAGACAATCACAATATTTAAAAATTAACCTTTATTATATTTAGAAAAAAACCTCTGAATTTCCTATATTGGGAATGACATCTTCCAGACCTTACAGCACTTAACAACTGTACAGAACAAGTGGGCATGGCGGCATTGGGTTGATGATCACAGATCATTGGGTTGGTGATCACTTATTGATCACAGAGGTCTCTCACAGTCGTAATAGTTCTATGATTCTGTTATCCTAAGTAATGATGCTGCAGCTCATGAGTGATGTGAAGAAAATTTTTAACAAAATACATTCAAAAGGAATCTAAACAAATCTGTCTGGGTCCTGAGTATCCCAGGCAACACTTCTGTACCATCGATGGTCTAGCATCCCCCAGGTTTCTCTGCACAGGCACATGATAAACAGCTCTGGAGCACAGCAAGGTAGAGATAACAAGCCCAGCTATAAACCTGCCCAAAACTGGACAAGCAATCACTCTGTAACAAATCCAAAGCACCGAGGGCAGTCCAGCTTCAATTTGCTGTGTGTCATAACTGTTTGCTATTCCAGAGTGATGGCAGGTACAGTTCCCTGTTTCTAAGGAAGATATTTTTTACAGTGAAGCTGGTTAAACACAGGCACAGGTTGCCCAAAGAGGTGGTAGATGCCCCATCCCTGGAAATATTCCAGATCAAGTTAGACAGAGATCTGAGCAACTTGCTCTAGTTGAAGGTGTCCCTGCTCATGGTGGGAGGGTTGGACTAGATGATGGGTTAACTTGTGGATGAGTAGTTACTGCTTAGCAATTAGTGACTGGATGCAGTGAGCAATTCTGTAAAATAAAAGTTTATTGGGAAGAGTAAATTTTAGTCCATGACTGGGAGAACTTAGCTAAGAAACAAATACCTTCTCCTTGAAGAGATGCCAGCCAGAGGGAGATGACATTTATCTGAGTGCAAGGAAATTAATCAGAGGTGTTCTAGATACACTGAAGAGTTAACCCAGACCACAGAGAGACATATGATTTGAAGCTGTTGTAGGGTCATTTCTGGTCCAGGAGAAGCTTATTTGCATTCACATAACATGGAGCCCAAGAATATACAAGCAACATGGTGCAAGGTGCTTTACAAACCTCTAGAAGTCCCAAGAGCATCGTAAGAATCAAAGGTGCCTTTTTTACAGACAAGCTGCAGAAGATTTCTCTCTTGTGTTGAGCCAGCCTAACCACAGTTCTCCATCTGAAGGTGTCATTGCTATGCACATGGGTCTGAGAGATCTTGAAAGGGGCTGGCTCAGTGCTAACACCATCATGTTCTAGTCAGCAAGGCGAGAAATAAGGAAAGTCCCAAGAGAAAAATGTCCTTCTAGAATCATAGGATGGTTTAGGCTGACAGGGATCTTAAAGATCATCCAGTTTTAGCTTGGCATGGGGGTTTACTGATGTAATAATTGGTGTTTACTGATGGAACTGGGTTGTTTAATCTGGAGAAAGGAGGTAGAGGGAAAACCTTATCGCTCTTTACAACTACCCAAAATGAGGTTTCCCAAGTCACTATTGGCAGGACAAGAGGAAATGGCCTCAAGTTGTGCCAGGGGAGGTTTTCATTGGACATTAGGAAAAATTTCTTCACTGACAGAGTGGTCAAGCATTGGAACAGGTTCAGGGAGGTTGTGGAGTCACTAACACTGGAAGTGTTCAAAACACCTGTAGATCTGACACTTGGAAACATGGTTTAGTGGGCATGATGGTGTTTGATCGATAGTTGGACTTTATTATCTTGGAGGTCTTTTCCAACCTTATTGATTCTGTTACTTACAAGCAGCAACAATAGGTTGTATGTGGAGTGGAAGTCAGTAGACACTTCCCAGCCTGCTTGTGCAATAACCGGGGATCCCAGGGAGTAATTGGGACATGAGGTTGTCATTACAGGCTGTATCACGGGGCAGAAATTCACATCAAATTGAGTATCTTTAATAGACATACATTTACGATCCCATGCTCTGTCAGTGATAATATCATTTTCTGGTGGAAATTTAATCATTTCCACTTATTGAATTACTACTCCTTCCACTCTCTGTGCTGTCCTATTACTCAATCATGAATACGGAGTTACCAAGTTCCATCTGAAATCTGCCTTTATGTTTTAACAGGGTTAAATCCACCTCTGCTTCAGTTGGCATCCAAAGCCTTCCTGGCCTGAAGGTGGGGTTGGTGTCATTGCACTCTGCCTTTCCTGCCCATGCAGTTTTCCCATGGCCTGGAAATTCTGGATGACTCTACAAAGATCTTTGGTCCATTTTCCCTCATGGCTTGTGGTACCTAACCCAGGTGAGGTGTTTGTAGGTTTCAATTTGCTATATTGCACCACAGGGATTAAAACTGAATCAACTGAATTTGTTCTACACTGAAAGGAAACAAGGAAACTGGTGAACTACTTGCCTTGGTTTGTGGACTCATCTGCGGTGACAAGTGTGCACAGGCAACACTACAAGGCTATTTAGATAACTCCCTGCAGGTACCTAAATCCCTTTAAAATCCTTTCTGTTTGACAGCAATAGCAAATCTAGAAAATACTCCTTTTTCTGCTATTTTCTTTCTCATGTTGACACACTGCAGCTTTATGTTTGGAAAGAATCTAAGATTTAGGCTGGACACCAGGAAAAAGTCCTTTAATCTGAGAGTGGGGGATCCCTGAAACAGGCTACCAGGAGAGGTAGTGGAGGCCCCATCCCTGGAGCCATTCAAGGTCAGGCTGGATGGGGCTCTGGGCAATCTGTTCTAGTTAGAGATGGCCCTACTTGTTGTAGGGATTGGACTAGAGGGCCTTGGAGGTCCCTTCCAACACAGTACATTCTATGATTCTATGAATCTATGATTCTAAGTACAAAGAGTGTGTGATGTCCTCTCAGCATCTCTGTGAACATCTATCCCTCCTGTAACGTGAAATTATCCCGAATGATACACTGGTAGGAAGTATGGAGCTTCTCTTGAGAGATGCAGCATCTCAGTGACGCTCAACACGAACCTTGTACTGAACTGCCTGAGGGCATTGCGGGGCTCTGTGATGAACCATGTTGCGAGAACATGAGATAATTATTATTTCACCAACACTTCCTTTGTTATTCAGGAATCCCTAGACTATTTGAGCTCATTCTGATTCATCTTGCAGATTTCTGCCTGTGATCACTTTGCAGACACTATGAAGGGTTTCAAATATGAACAACCACGGGCAATTTTACTTGGAGACAATCCTGTGCAATGTGAAATGATGGTGTTAAGCCAGCCTGCTTGCCTGTCATCATTAGGGAAGCTCTTTGAAAAAAAAAAACAACTGAAAGAGATGTCTGCAAAAATTGCAGCTCCACAGCCTATGAAATCTTTATTGCTAGTGATGACACGTTGGGGTTGTGCTTGGAGTTTTTTTAGGTTACCAATCCATGCTCATTCCGAGCATTTCATTATGGTGCTAAGCGTAGAAGAGCAGAATTGATAGAATGATGTGCTTTATTGCTCATAAAAAAAGAACTAGGAAGGAATAAAGGGAACGTTTAGTGTTCAGAGGCTCTGCAGCTGGAGCGTGTTTTCACGCTCAGTGCAGAAAACTGCATAATGCCATGATGTTATTGCCTCCATAGCTCATTGAAATATTTAGCAGCTGAAATAGATGCTTCACAATTAACGCCAATAGTCACAAATATAAAGGGAACCAACTCTCATTGTGGCTTCCCCAAGCTGATGGCAAAGGCTTAATGGATTGTGGGTTACCCTGGGCTGAAGTGCCTGTTCCTAGACCCCGAGGAAACAGTTGTCCTGGGGTGAAGTGCCTGTTCCTCTTCTCTAGGAAACAGTTGTGTCCAAGAGTTGTGAAGTTAAACTCATGTGTGTGTCTGTGTGATTCTGTGAGGTGG
Organism: Upupa epops; assembly: GCA_013397515.1. Classification (NCBI taxonomy): domain Eukaryota; kingdom Metazoa; phylum Chordata; class Aves; order Bucerotiformes; family Upupidae; genus Upupa; species Upupa epops. Next base: position 185,036 of record VZRI01012091.1, on the reverse strand, counting down.
AGGGAAACCACTCTATATTTCATAGGTATTTTGTTGGTGTTTTCCATGATACCATCTTTTTGCTTTTTAAGGGGGAAATTGTGGAAAATAAGGAGATATAGTCACAACTTCAGCTCAGGATGCATCAAGCATGAGGCATCAGTTCAGAAAAAGAACAGCCTTGGCTTGACTCCTAACGTGCTTGCAGGACGTTTATTTTTTGTATTTTAAAAATACACTGAGAAAGTGTTTCAGGGGACTGAATGGCACTACAGCAATTTTGCAATCCACAAATTCCTCCTCTATGTGGATCTAATAGTACTGAGTGTGCACGTACTTGGTGAAAAGCCAAGGATATCATGGGAGACATCTGAGGGATGTTTTCTATCTCTGGCTGTTAAAAGCAGCATGAGCAATGAGCATTATCACAGAAATTATTGACCTCTGTTGTACGGAGTATATGTACATATGGAAGAGAAGGCTGTAGTGATAGTCCCTCCACATTAATTCGTGTAAACATTTACGTCTTCACGTGGTGGAACAAACACATATTTTTACTTTTAGCAGAGAAAAACTATTTTAAGCATCTCTTCACTAAGAGGAAATGGGATGAGTCCTAGATTTTTATCTACGCCAGCATTTCTAAAACCTCTCATTTACCACTTCTTGTAAGAATGAGCTTGCTTGGCAGTGAGCTTGCTCCTGAAATTTGTGCAATACTTGGATGTGGCACTGCAGAGGGCTGTAGAAGCTTCTGAAGTAATGTAGGTGAACAGGATGAACATCTGGTTACACCTTTTCTTTGAAAATTCCACAGAAGAATGAGAAGGTAACAGGAAGAAGTGGAAGATGTGGCACAGACAGATTAAACCAACATAGTTAGGGCAGGAGCACAGGTGGACAGAAGAGAGAGGAATGAGAAATGAAGACAAATGCAAACAGGTACAATTGGATAAAATGCAAAGATCAAAAATGATTGAAGAGAGGAGCCTGTAACCTTTGCATAAGATTTTAGACTAAAATGAGTAAGAAAGGGCTGAGGCTGTAGATCAGGTATTTAGTGAATTAGTAATGTATTAATGAAAAACAACCCCCCAAATCATTATTTGCCTTGGACATAGGTAGTATTTGATTCTTTTTCAACTTGGCATTTTGAGGTAGTCAACAGCATTTTAGGATGAGAATATGTTACACCTACCTTGTGTTGTGTCATCTCGCTGGGATCAAACTGTGCTTTGATTGAACAGAGAGCAGAAACAAAGCTGGTGTTTAACATAAGCAACACGTGAGGAACTCTTCTTTCTGAACGTGGAACGCGTGTAGTTAACCTACATTCTGAGACACTACTGCTTTGACAGAAGTACAGAAGATGTTGCATTAAACCTTTTGACTTTATGCACTGTTTATTGCGAGATCATGTAAAACAAGTCTAAATGATTTATAAAAAATGAAAGTCAGACAGCTCCCAGATAAAAGATGAAGAATCGTTTCTGGAGCTCTTCTCTGAAGTGACACACTACCACGTCTTGTCTCTGCCGTGCAAGGCACGAAGTGTGAAGTGTGAGATCTTTTGTTCTGCATGACTTTGATTTTCATAATTAAGTCACTCAATTTCTGTTTTACCTCCTGCAGCATGTATTTCTCTGCGTGACTCTTAACAACCATCCTCGTTACAGTTGAAAGAGAGCTGACAAAATCAAGAAACCCTTTTAAAGAAGTCTTGAAAGCATCAGGAAGCAAAGAAATAAATCCCAAGCTGGAATAGCAATGCAGGTACAAATCAGAACAAAGAACAACGTCTGGTGGGGTTTTGTTTGTCTGGTTTTTATCTGCATCAGAAAATAAGAAGGAAATTTTGAAAATATAGGGATCTCTCCATCCCATCACATCTGTTGTCGGTCTCATTCAAGCTCTTCTTTGCATGAGACAAGGCATATTCAATGAGACTGTAAAAATCTTATTGCTAGGGTAATGTGGTTCCTGTGCTATTTGTACCCTGGTTTTTGATACTTAGGCACTGATTGAAGATGTCAAGATTTAACATAGCCCATTTTATTTATTTCATCACTATTAATGGGATTTGTCTTATTTTCCAGTTTCTTTTGGAATTGTACTCTTGTTCTTTTTATCAGGGTTGAGCCCACCATGTTTTCATTCTCCTAGCCACCACAGGACATTAAATTGTATTTACTTATTGAAAGGAGCCAGGTTCTTCTCAAGGTCATCTGGGGATAGGACAAGGGGCAATGAGTTCCAGCTGGAACAGAGGAGGTTCCATATCAATATCAGCAGGACCTTCTTCCCAGGGAGGGTACTGGAGGACTGGAACAGGCTGCCCAGGGGGATTGTGGAGTCTCCTTCTCTGGAGAGGTTCCAGACCCACCTGGATGTGTTCCTGTGCCACTTGGTCTGGGTGATCCTGCTGTCAGGGGGATTGGACTGGACGATCTTTTGAGCTCCCTTCTGATTCCTAATGATATTAATGATATTAATGATACTATGAACTCAATGATTTACATTTAGATAAAGCATCTTCTTGAAGGGGCAAATGGATGCTTCTTAAAGACATCTAGAGCAGGATTAATCTCATCCACTTTAGATGTTGACAACACAGGCACTTTTGTTTCTGACCCTAGCTTCCTTTAAAGTTTGTGGAGAGAAATAACACTTGCAGGATACAATTTTTCTCCTGTATTTGATGTGTATCCCTTACGTTGAGGTGATTCATGCACAGATTTTTGGCCAGAGTGTGAACCAGATTCCTTTTGACTAGAAAAGGAAACAGGGATTAGTTCAGCTACAAACATCTACATGGCAGGTTCCATGTAGATGCCTTTTTATTAGGAAAATCCCTGAGACAAAGAAACTTCCCATTCTCTTGGCACATTTTTCCAGTGACTCTTTTTTCCTACTTGTATAAAAACCCCAGTTTTTAATTATTTTTCAGAAATGCTTTTGTCTGGCATTTGCTTCCTATCACCAGGTATCAAACCTTGCTCTGCTAGGTTTGATAGACACTGAGGAGCAAGTGTTGTTGTCAGTATTTAACCTCATTGAACTCATTCATGCCTTCCTGTGACAGAAGATGAAGAGAGGAATTTTGTACGAACCCACCTTTGATTGTTTGCTTAGTATTTTCATGCTGAGAGAAGGGGAGTGGGTTGACAAGGAGGTCTGTCAAGTCTTCTGTAGAATATCATATGGTTTACCAATGTGCACAGCAAAGACTCAAATACTGTGTCCAGTTTGGGGTACCGCAGTGTAAGAAGGATATTGAGGTGTTGGAGCAGGTAGAGAAGGACAACAGAGCTGGTTAATGGATTGGAGAACAGGTCTTGTTGGGAGAAGCTTAGGGAGTTGAGATTGTTTAGGCTGAAGAAGAGGAGACTGAGAGAAGACCTTATAGCCCTTTGCAGCTACCTGAAAGGAGATTGTAGGGAGTTGGCCTCTTTTCCCAAATAACTGATGACAGGACAACAGTTCAATGGACACAAGCTGCACCGGGTGAGTTCGGATTGGAAATTAGATAAAAATTCTTTAGAGAAAGAGTAGCCAAACTTTGGAACAGGCTGCCTAGGGAAGTGGTGGAGTCACCATGCCTGGAGGTGTTCAAAAGGTGAGTAGATGTGGCACTTTGTGACATGGTCTAGTGGTCATGGAGGTGTTGGGTTGAAGGTTGGACTTGATGATCTTAGAGGTTCATTCCAACCTTAATGATTCTGTGATTCTGTGGCTCTCTGGAAGCGTGGGAAAAGCAGATATGTACTAGAAGTCAGAGGGGAAAAAAAGGATTTTAGCTCTGCTATATTTGATTTAAGACAACTGGCTTTCAGCCAAAAGTAGAGGAAGACAATTTAAATAGAACAAAAATATATACACAGAGAAAATTCCAACCCATATCTGAACAAAATTACCAGTGACAAAGAATACTCCTATTACAGTCTGGCTAACTAAGAAGTGATGATCTACTAACAGTAGTTATAGCTATTCCTTTCATTATGGCCTGGTTAACACAGATTTGATACTCAGAGACTAATCATACACTTTCTGCAGACCACACTAGCATGTTATTTCTTTCCATCTTCTTGTCTTATGAAGGAAAAGATATTTACTGCTCTCCTACAGCTGAAAACTTTTCCAGTTGTCCTTCAGCATTAGAGGAGAGTCTCCCTCCAAAAGTATTTAATACAAGAACACCAGATTATACAATTATAAAATCACTTAGGTTGGAAAAGGACAATACGATCATCGAGCCCAACCATTAACCCAACTGTCCTAACCTCACCCTAAATCCTGTCCCTGAGCTCCAGATCTCCGTGATTGGAAACACATCCAGGGATGGTGATTCAACCCCGTCCCTTGGCAGCCTGTTCCAAGGCCTGAGGACCCTTCCAGTAAAGAAGTTTTTCCTCATGTCTGACCTGACCTTCCCCTGGCACAACTTTTGGCCATTTCCTGTAAGTCGTTGCCTATGGGAAGAGACCAACCCTGCATCTTTACAAGCTCATTTCACAATGTCTGACACAGCAGTAAGGTCTCCCCTCAGCAATGTCATCTTAATATTAAACAGTCCCAGATATTAGATTTAAGTAGTTTTGACTGCCAGAATCAAAGTCAGTAACCATCACTGGATGGCCCTCACCTCACAGAGGAGAGCAGTAAGGAGTTTAACTCAAGTTACCGTGTCAAAAAACATTACACAAATAGAAGAAAACTTGACTGAAAGGTTAGGGCAGACATCTATACCCAAGGTTAAAGGGAGGTGGCAAGTGTAGCTTACAAATCGAGGCTCTTCAAATGGGAAGTCCTTTGAATTTAGCCACAAGATGATCATTAATAACTTCAGGTAGTAGTTATTTAAGGTCCCTTCTAACCCAAACCACTTAATGATCCTATGTTTCTGTGCAGGTGTTTCTGTGCTCTGCTTATCCCTATTCTTTACTGAGTATAATGACTAGATCTCCATTGACTCTAGATGAGAGTGGAAGGTACCACCTAGCTCACATGGAGATACCTTCATTCACCTGGCAAGTTGCAAACTGCTTCCCATCCTTTGGCACCATTTGGTGAGTAATCTCTGCCTTTGCAGAAGCTTGAATTAGAGGCAGGTCAGCCATGCCTGCATGCACTGCAAACCATACTTACTCTGTGTTCTCCCTCCCCTCGTTTTTCCAAGTAGTCGACTACAGCATCCTTCACAGCAGAACATGTTTGAGGGAAGATTGTGGAGCTGGTGAGGGAAGCAGAAGTTGTTCTCCAATAAATCAGTGCTGGGAGAGGAGAAGAAATTATAAATACTGGAATCAAGAGGTTTGATTCAATTAAATTGCCTTTGAGGACAGCCAAATCAATGGCATCCTGTCCAGTCAGCTGGGAGTGAATTTATAGCACCTCAGCTTCTCACCTTCCAGCATTCTGAAGGCCACATCTCTGTGGACTAAGCCACTTGCTATTTATTGACTGGTAAGAGTGAGCACACAGGACAGGATTCCTACTGCTCATGAAGTTCACACTTTGAGTTATCACCTCTTAACATAGCGATGTACACCTTTGCCTACACACCAAGTATGCCCCAGTTCATCACAGCATGTGAAGTATTATCATACTGCATTCTCCTCGGCTGGGGACACAGTTCCACTAGCAGAAATGTCTTAAAACAGTGCAGTTCATTTACATAGTGAGGAAGGGAACAAATGGCTGTTGTTGTCTGCATATTTAGCTCTTTTCTCCCACTCCCTACCTCCACCAGATCTTGCCTTCAAAGGAAGTGTCTTTCTATCTGTCAGAAGTCTCCTGGTTGATAGGAAGTGACTGAGGAATATTCAGCCAAGAGGGTCTCATCTGCTGTGGAGTATGGCTCAACCTCACATCTCAGCTGCAGCACAGCACAGCTATTCTTTCCTCTGGATCTCAGTTTTTAATCCCTAGTACAGCTGACCGTTACATCAGAGGTTCCAGAAGGTCAAGAGGGATCTCAGTGTAGGTGAGAGGCTCTGGCACTATCTGGCAGAGTAGAACAAGCTAACTAAGTGAGTCTGAATATTTCAGGCTTGTCAAACCTGAGTGTGAACGAGGGACTAATCTCATTAAACCTTAGAGATCCACCTCATGTGTGTGACTAGGCTAGTGTCCCCCATTAGTCTTAAGATAGTGGAGAGGAACAGGCATATGTGGCTCACAGTTCCTCCAAATGTTTTCAATATTTTCTGGGGCTGAGATGGATCATGCCTTTTACTCCAGCATCTGCACTGACAAGATCCATCCAATTCAGATCTAGGTGTTTGTCCAACTAAAATCACACCTGAGATGTGAAATAAAAAAATCAAGCTTCTTCCAACAAAACACTCTTAATCCAGCCTCAGCAAACACTTCTGCAGCCAGATTGACTGTATCATGCCCCTAGGTAGAGTGACATAGAATCAGAGATAGGAAGGGACCTTGAAAGATCATCCAGTCCCATCCCCCTAACACAGCAGGATCACCTAGACCAAGTTGCACAAGAACACATCCAGGTGGGTCTGGAAAGTCTCCAGAGAAGGAGACTCCACAACCCCCCTGGGCAGCCTGTTCCAGTGCTCGGGTACCCTCCCTGGGAAGAAGGTCCTGCTGATATTGACAGGGAACCTCCTCTGTTCCAGCTGGAACTCTGTGCCCCTTGTCCTATCCCCAGATGACCTTGAGAAGAGCCTGGCTCCATCCTCCTGACACTGTCTATGTTATTTAGCAGTAGCTCACTTTTCACCAGGAAGTCTTCTCCTGCCCTGTCAGCCTCCCCTGCTGTCTGAGATAATGGCTATTATGCTTTACACACACTTAAATAATGAAGACCTATTTAACAGGAGGCTCATGAGGATAACAGCAAAACCTAGCTTGCCTGAAAATGGATTAATTGTTTTCTTCTTGAGAAAATTGTCTTCTCTGAAGCACAAAGTTCTTAGATAGACACTCTTGACTACTTTTATAGGAAACCTGATACAAATATCAGCCGAGATCATCTAAGGCAGCCCAAATGCGGCTGGATATGGGCCACTAGATGATTCGCTTGGCCCGCTGCCCTTCTCCTGGGAAAGACAGGGAGCAGATGTTGGAGCAGCACATAATAATCAAGCAGCTGGGAGCCTTCGTCCATGCTTAGCAAGCCAAGACAACATTTAATGGTGGGGCTTCTGGTTTTTGAGGTAGGACTGCCATGAATTCTGCAAGTTTTGTGGGGATGCAGCTGGGGTTTTGTTTGTAAAAACAAGGTGATTTTTTTTAGGGGTGGAAGAGGTCTTTCAACTCCACAGAGTAAATGTAAATGCTTTCTCATGGAAAGAACAAACTTTCTGCTGTGGAGGTTTCTTTGTCCTGCATCTTACCTTTCAGGATGTAAAAAAATAAGGGTGTCAGAGAAGCTTCTGATTGAAAATATAATTAAGTTGCCTATAGAGGTGGTGGAGGCCCCATCCCTAGAGCTACTCAAAGTCAAAGAGGATGGGGCTCACTCAAAGTCAAGGTGGATGGGGCTCTAGGCAATCTGTTCTAGTCAGAGATGACCCTGCTTGTTGCAGGGGGATTTGGAATAGATGACCTTTGAAGGTCCCTTCCAACCCAATGCATCTTACAATTGTTATTGTTCTATAACTACCTCAGATTTACAGTGTCAACATCCACATCTTTCATTTACTTTCTTCTTTTCCAACATATTTACTGAGATCACCAAAAGTGTGAGATGTGGCTAGAGAAAATGCCATAACTGGAGAAAAATGTGCAAAGGAAAGCTTTGAAAGTCTGGTTGATTGGATTTCTCTATGGTGCTGTAATAAAACAAGAGCTGAAGGCACTCACAATGTGTCTATGCACGTTTTCCTCAAGAGAAGGCAGCTATGGGACTGCTGCCATGCCAAGGCACTGGGATCAGGTCTGCCTGGTCTACTGCCTCTGTTTTGATTGCCCAGGCTCTTGCACCTGGACTGAGAGATACTGGGACTATAATATATGAGTTAATAACTGGGTCAAAGAGTTTCACACTGGACAGGTAATGGATTTAGTTGCTTTTATGATCAAATTTTCTTTTTTCTTCTTTGCTTAATCTGAGAGCGGAGTAATGCCAAGAGGATTTGAGATAGATTTATACACCAAAGGAAGTGGAAGAAGCAGAAAAGTGAAGAGGAAGTAAAGGGAGAAATGAACGTGGAAAACGAGAAGAAAAAGAGAGGAAAGGGTTTCCACAAAGAGAAAAACAGCAGTAGGGGCATCTCAGGTTCTGTGATCAGCAGGCAGCTGCTCTTACAGAATAGGTCTCAGAGAATTTGGGTAAGGACAAGGCCATTCAGTGTCTAAAGTTCTTGACATGGATCTATGAGGAGTGAGAGCAGCATGGTTGGCATCAGCAAAAGCAGTGTGGTACCAAGAATCTCCATGGGGTGCTCTGCCAGAGGGCTTCTTTTTGTTTGCCAGAGGTGTTCAGACTCCTTTAGCAATCTGTTTCCAGATCTGGGGAGCTTTCCCTTGCTCTACAGAACAGAGCAGTGACTGGATGCTTTACCTTGCAGGGAACGTGTGCCACCTGCTCTTTTCAAAGTCAGAGGAACCAGCTGAGCATCACTCCCCTTCTTATCAACCCTTATCAACCCTCTCTACAGTTCCACTCCACTGGTTTTCCAGCAACAGGCACTGCTCTGCTAGCTTGGAGGTAATGCAGAACAGTGCAGAGGCCACTGTCCTGTGCAGTGTCTTCTCTTTCTGGGTGTGTCTGTTACAGGATGGGAGGAGGTCTGTTTCACAAGATCAGAGGACTTGTTTCCTGCCCATCTGCAAAAGTCATCAGCAAAATGGTGCTTCCAGATGAAATTCCTGCTCTACTTCTCAGTTCTCCTCTTTGACAACTCCAGCTACTTTTTTTTTGCTTTTCTCTGCTATCCACTCTCCCAGCTCAGGGGGAAATTGCCTCCTTTCATTCTCCCTCCCACAGCCCCCTTCTCCCTTCCAGCAGCGATCTCATCCACCCTCCCATCACCATGGTTTGCTGACCTGGTCACACTAATTAAAAAATAAAGAAATAATAAAGAAACGGCTCTTAGGTGACAGAGAGAAGGAGGACTGGAGGAGGAAAGAAAACCCGAGTGTGGGGGGGGGAAGTGTTTGATTTAAGAAGCACAATTTGAATAAACCCCTCCTCCTGCTCCTCCTCATTGGTTTCCTTTTCCTCCTCCATATTAATGAGAGTAGCCAAGGAAAAGCTTATTGGTTCCATATTCCCTTTCCTTTCCTCAGGCACTTGGGGGAGGAGGTGTTTGCATTTCTCCGCAGGACCAGCTCGCTTTGCAGAGCATTGTCTGGGTATGAGAATCACACACACACACAGACAGAAAGACAGGGAGAGAGAGAACACCAGAGCCTGGACTCACAGACAGAGCATCTGATCCAACCTGAATACTCTTCTCCTCCCACATCATACCCCCGACATCCCAAGCACAAATACCCTCCCCTTAAAAATAAATAAAAAAAAAAAAGAAAGAAAACCTTAGAGAAAAAAAAGGATAGAAAAAAGTTTGCAAACCTCTTTGGGTTTTGCTTTTGGGTTTTGTTTTTTCTTTTATTTATCCATTTAAAAAAATATATATATATCGATTTTATTAATGATGGCAAATTCCTTCACGGCCAGGACCTGGCCCATCCCCTGAGCAAAGGCAGCCTGGACATGACCGGCAGGCGAGGGAGGAGGAATTTGGATTCCCTTTGGAGGCACCGACCCCTCCTCCGCCCGGTGCGAGCGAGGCGGGGGGGAGCCGGCTCCGGCCGCTCATTTCCCCC
>VZRI01012091.1:145032-175186 GCA_013397515.1 Upupa epops | reverse complement strand
CCCGCGCCACCCGCCCCGCCCCGGCACGCCGGGGATGCAGCATCTCCAGCACCGGGACGGATCCCTGCTGCAATGGTAAGTCCTTTCCCCACCTCAAACCGTTACCCCGGGGCTGGGGGATGCAGGGCANTTTTCACAGCCATAAATCATCCCTTCGCGAGCGGTGACAGGTTAACGCGCTCGGTATGGCAATCACGTCTGTTTTTAACACAATATGGCTGGTAAATAAAACCTGATTGCTAACAGAGCCGGGGCTGCTGTCGGCATTTGCGAGCTCCAGGCTCCCTTTTGCAGTTCTGCATCTTCACCTGCCGCAGAAACTCCGCTTCACCCTTCAAGCAGCGCACCAGGACCCCTCTATTTTTACTGTGGGCTAGTAGCAAAAAAATCGCTGCTACGGTGCCTTTGACCTCTTGCCCGCTCCTGTGCACTTCTTCTGATCAGAATTTAAACTGCTGGCTCTAATAATACCATCTTTATGCANCAGCCGGGCTCGACTCTGGAGATGCCCAAGAGTCTCCACCGCCGCTGGCGAAGGAAAACAAACCGCCGGCTTGGCTCGGAGTGACATTGATTGACCGGTTCTTGCCTCCTNCTGCTGTCGGCATTTGCGAGCTCCAGGCTCCCTTTTGCAGTTCTGCATCTTCACCTGCCGCAGAAACTCCGCTTCACCCTTCAAGCAGCGCACCAGGACCCCTCTATTTTTACTGTGGGCTAGTAGCAAAAAAATCGCTGCTACGGTGCCTTTGACCTCTTGCCCGCTCCTGTGCACTTCTTCTGATCAGAATTTAAACTGCTGGCTCTAATAATACCATCTTCATGCAAAGCACATCTTAAATCAAGGGGGAAGAGTAGACAGGACAAGCTCTTCTTGCGAATTTAACAGCGAACAGTTCAGGTATGTGGTGGAATCTGAAGAGTTTACAGGCAGGGAGGGAAAGACAATGCAGCATGCTGCTCAGGAGTGGAAAATGCTTGGAAAAATAAAAAAAGAAGAGAGGGAGATCTGTTTTGTGACATAGTGATGTTTATGGCCAGATGATCATCCCGCTTGCATAGGAACAGATCTGGAAGAACTCCCTAGAAGTCAGTGGCTTTACTCTGCGTCTGATGTGCTGGTAAACACTATGGCATTTGGCTTGATGAATGTATTGGAGCCCCAGTCAATATAATGATAATATTAATAGTAATAGTAATAATAAGTATTAAGCAAGTGAATAAGGCAGCAAAGTGACCTGGTACTTTCCTAGGGGATTTTGAATTACCAGCTCTCTCGTGTAAATTAATTGGGATAATATGGCAACTGAAGTAGCTTTTTAAGTGTTTCTTTTCTAAATCTGTCAGTGCCAACAAACAACTAATAGGTTTTCATTGGAGCTGTTTGAGTACACAACCATCTCTCTTCTCTGCTCAGCCTATGCAACGCTGGTCATGTACAGTGGGGAAACATCACCAGGGCTGGCACATGGTTACCACAGGGAATGTGTGATTAGTTAAGGTTGCAGTCAGTGGTAGCAAACTTCAAGGGGTGTTGGTATAGCTACAGGAAAAGGATGTGTTTGTTATACAAGCATCTGTTCTTGACTAGTGCAAAACACCCTGGAGCTGCCTCGAGAGAAGTTGTTCTATAGATAAGGCAACACTGCTCCAATCTGGTGAATAATTAAGGGCTGCTGGTCAGTGCAGTAATCGAAGTTGGGTTAAAGTTGATGTCTCTGCTTGTGTCTCGGTTACATTTCTGGGTTCTGGTCTTCTACACCTTTTTTCCCCCGTTTCAATGTGCTGAGGGCAATGACTGCTGCTTTGTTGTTCATTTCGGACAGCTACGATTGATCTGTTATTGTACTGGCAATCTGTCTTGGACTTCACCGAGTGGAAGGTCTCTGTTTTGTTTTCTTCAGTCAAAGGCATGTGTGCAGTGCCTGGAGGATAACTATTGGCACTGAACGGACTCCCAAGGTCATGGGGGGCTTTGCATGTGATAAATACTTATATTCATCTTGAAACAGGCTTTGTTGACTTGAACCTTCCATCATTCATTGGGGTCCCTGCAAGAAAACTGGGGGCATCCTTCCTCCCTGTAGATTTAAGATGTCTGCTGTTTGTGTGGTGCTGCCACGTAGCTCTCTGAGATCTGCTGTTGTCTGTGTAGATGTGAAACTCATAAACATGAAGGCAGAAGCTTTGTTGTGAGATGATATCAGGGTAAGAAGAGATTTCTGAGATTGTAGGCTGCAATGTTGATCATGTTCAGACTCTTTGTTCATCACATTTCTCTTCATTTGGCTGACTGAGGCGGCATCCTGGAGATATTTTTTCTGGGGTTGAGTTCCATATGTGCCTACGCCTTTGGTAAGTTGAGACCCATGTCCCCAAGCTGATTCATTTCAATGTAGCAGATTTTGTTTTCCTTTCCTTCCTCCTGAGCACACAAACAGACTAATTCCTAAATTAGCTCGGATTATCTTTTCATGAAAGTAGAATATTGGAGAAAAAGTAAACTCAGGACAGGATCATGCCGTAACTTACATCTGGTGGAAAGATCCACATAAACATGATTTCTTACAGTTAGCCCTGATTTCACGGAAGAGTTAAATATAGGAGATAGGCTACCACCAGGATAGAGAAGTCAGTGGAGATACTGAATTTTATTTCACCCCACTACTTGCTCCAGATTATGCAGCCTCAAACTTTAAGACACCAAAGTATATTTTTGCGTTGGCTCAGGTTCCTTTGTTTCCATTCCCTGCTTTTTCCCATCCAGCTATCCCATATCACATGTGAAGGCAGCGGGTTGAGGGGGGTATTCAGTACATATTGCAGTCAATAGGATTTTGGGGTGGGTTTTCCACCACGGTGGAGAAGTGGAAGGGGATATGAGAGGACCAGTGAGGAACTCCCTCGGTTTTCCTAACCATGACTTTAAAGACATCTTTGCTGATAATGTATCATCTGGGATAGCTGTAACACCACCCTGTTTCAGAGAGTTCCTGCTACCTGGTGTATACAACATCCCTTGAGATACTTTTCCAGTTCCCTTGGTGCTGAATTTGTTCTGCTCTTAAGAAATGCTTTGCATACAGAAAGGTATTTGGTAGTTTTCCACTCTGCTAACAAGTGCTAGAATTCATGTGTCTGGTGGCTGTAGAGACGCTGTTTGGATTATAATTGAGTGGGCACAAATACATGGGAAGGAAGGCAGAGGTTTTTTGCTTCCCAGCAGAATGCCCAGTCCTCACACCACTGCTTTGCTTGTCCTTTATTCTCTGACCACATTTTGCTCTCTCACAATTTATTGATTTATCTTATTAGGCTTGAACTTTTTTTTTCTGCACCAGACAAACCAGGAGCTCCTGTAAAACAAGGCAGATTGTTCAGGTCTTGTTTATGTAATTCACTGCAGTTCATTGATTGTATCCCCATGCAAGTGGTGGGCTGGTCTGTAGAGTAGCCCGCTTAATCATTTCTGCATAGAACTTCTCAGGAGATGCTAAATCGTTCCATCTCCTGAAGACAAGCTAGATCGTGGTCACACGGAGCATATAAAGCTAACAAGGCTGTTGTGCTGAGGAATATTCCCTTGAAAGGTTTCTTGCACAAATGATCAGATGCAGTTGCAGGGACTATGGTTTGCTGCTGTGATCCAAGGCTCCTCTCGAATCAAATTCTTCTGAGATAATCATCCCATGAAAGGAGCTGATTTGCATTTCACATTAGAGTTTCTCTGCCCTGGAGGCATCCTGACAGTCTCAATCTTGCTCATTCAGGTGTCACGTTTTACTCTTGGATGGCTTAAGGTCGCACTATGTTCTGAATCTGCTCTGATCTATTTAGTTGGCTGATGGTTTTTAAACACAAGTTTTATGAGGAGTGAAGAGCTCTGCTTGATGCCAGTGTTGTTAAAAGCCCAAAAGAAACCCCACACAAATTAATAATTCTAGTTTTTTTGAACAAACTCCTAATTCACTGTCAGAAAAGGAGAAGCATATCTATATGGTCTAACTATTGTTATTAATATTAATAATAATTCTGGCAATAATAACATATTGTTTATACGTTGCTGAAATCTAAGAGCTCCTTACTGAGCATCCATCACTAAACTTCTGCCACTTGTGTTTGCAAGCTCGTCCATCCAGTATTGAGGGTTTTCACAAAACCCCTCAATCACAGTGGCTTCTGTTCCCCATTAGGGACGATTTGGTCTTGATTGCTCCAGAGCTGCAAATGGAAGGATAATCACAGTGCGTTTTCTGTGTTTTGTTGGCCTTGCTAAATGGAGATGAGGGTTAGGGCAGGAAAAGCCCTTTTCATCTGCCTGGTGGGTTAACAGCCTAGATTTTTCATTTTAATTCCTCAGAATGTGGCAAATGTGACTTTCTTGGGTTCTGTGGAGATTCTTAAGGAAAAATACCTTAATGAAGGGAAATGTTACAGAATCAAGTTGTTTTGCAGGGAGTAGAGGTATCATTAGGTCTATCCCTGAGGAAAGCAGAAGGTATCACATTTTCTCATTCTCAAGATTAGAATTTGTTCATTTCACATGAAGGAAGGCTTTCTCACTCAGGCAGGAGTGTTTGGCCTGGGTGGCATTTACCTACTCTCAAGTGTCTGAAAACTAGATGGTCACATCCAAGCTCATCACTCCTAGCCACTGTATTATAAGTAGGGAGGGTGGTTCATCTCATCCTGAAATGGGTCAGGTTATGGCAGCAGCTGCCTCAGAGACACACACCCAAAATCAGTGAAATTAATTCTTCCAAGGTATCTTAGAGATAGTGTCATGAAGCGTAATTCCTTGCTTGCTCCCATCTTTCCCTGGAGGGGAGGACTGGTAACTTTTTGTCAACCCATCAATAACAAATTGCGGTAGTTGCTAAGTTTTCTGAAAAGTCCAAGCCTGGTGTGGTGATCCCCACATCTTCCTCACACACAGCTTCCCTTTATTCAACCAGTGTCAGATTCAGATGGCCCTTGAAGACAGAGGATTCATGCCACGTGTCCCAGGCAGCACCGTGTCTACTTGTCCTTTCAATTTTAAAAAATTATTCCTAGATTATTTTAAATCACAGAGGATTTCTCCGTATACCAACACTCTGTCTTCGGAGCATGTCCAAGCACCAAGAGGGATTTGCCAACTGCAGCTTGCATGTCATTTTATGAACAGGTGGAGATGCATCAACACAGGGACACATCTAGGACAGCTATGTTGTTTTCTGCAGGCAGATGCAAGCTGCCTCTGCCTGTTCTCTGAGCCAGCCAGAAGCCCTGTAATGTTCCAAGCCCCAGCTGATAGAAACTCGTTGTGAATAGCTCTGCTCTAAGCTGCAAGAAGACGGAGATAAACATGATCAGACCTCCTCAGCCTAGGGTTGGCACCTGTGATATACATTTTGACCAGCTGGGAGCACTTGACATGCTTAGAAGCAGGTGACCTGAAAGCCAGCTTTTTTCCATAAATCAATGGGCTCAAAGCTTTCTTATTATAATGCATCCACCCTTTCTCTTAAGCTAACAAAATCCCTCAGGCAGATGATAAATTAATTTATCTAACACCTTCCTCCTTAACTGTGGCCTTTAAAAACATTTACTGCAATGCAAATAATGAAAGAAACCTGAAATGCCTGAACCTCTCAGACCACACGGATTTGGGGGCTGGGGTTAAAGCTGTCGCAGTAAATGAGACACCTCCCCACAGCAGAAAGAAAGTGGATTCATCTGTAAAGGGTTTTTAAAATAGCTAAGATAGCTTTAACTATTAATTCCTTTTCCTGGAAGCATAAGACTTTATTAAGTCACAACATTTCTGTTTCTGCTCTTACTGTCATGTTTTTGTAGTAAGTTTCTCAAAGCTTTTATTATTATTGCTAGCAACACACTCAAAAGGCACATTGATGGTTGTAAGTAGAAACTATTTCCTTCTAAAAAGTTATGAACTTTATATATAACAAACTTTAATATATATATATATATATCAGTTCTCCGATGGATACAACCAATAGCAAAAGCCAAGGATGTGCTAGAAGAAGTTGGACATCCAACAGAACTGAGTTGGTTTAGAAAAATTTGCATAAAGGAGCCAGCAAACCCCTTCACGTAAAGGCCCAAGTTAAAGTTAGGGAAGTTACTCATTTCCTGTGTTTTAGAGAGCTGCCTCTTTGGATTGCTTCCAGGAGTTTTGTGCTCTCACTTAAGATGCAGAGGAGATGAGGGAGCATCAGAAATACCGCAGATGCTTAAGCTCTTCATGACTAAGGCTGTGAATGTGTCACAGCTGTCACTGGAGCCTTGGATTCCACAATCCATGCTCATTCATTCGAGTTCCATCAAGTTTGACAGCCTGGATGGTGTTTTTGTGCTAGTGAATAGGTTAGTTAGTCGAGATGATTATGTACAGTGGGCGAACAGCTGGAACAAACTTCATTAAAAAATAGCACTTGGTGCATGCAGAGGAGAGAGCAGCATGAAAGGAGGTTATTAGCCACACTGAGGTTGCTTTTCTGGAGCACTCAAGTCTCTGGTCTCTGCTCTATTTTTTTATTCTCTGACTTGCTCTTTGTACCTCAGCTGGATGTAGTAATGATGGCCATGGAAAAGAGCCTTCAGAGACTACCGAAGTCTGAATGTTATTCAAAAGAGGAGAAGAAATGAATGTCACAGCCTTTTTGGTTCCCTTTGTCAGGGTTTGGTACCCCTGACAGACTTTCACCTCTGGTATTCAGCTCATTCCCTTTCCTCTGTGTGGAAGACAGACAGGACTAAAAAGACTGAGATAGTTTCTGTCTTTCTGACCAGATTTCAGATTCAGCTCACACATTGAGACCCCTTCAGGTTTGCGTACTTTGAAGTGTCTGCCTGTATCTAAATTCATAAGGTCATGTGATAGTTGACATGGTTCAGTCACTTAAACTGTGGCATTAAATGCCATCTGACATCCATCCCCTGTGTGAGGGCAGGTGAATACCCTGGAGCATTGGTGGCACCAAAACCCAGTGATTCTGGCTACTGATTTTGGCCCCCAAGGCCAGTGCCCAGTACATGTAGATAAATACATGTATCTGCTATAAAGACTGCTCTGCATGTTTTTAGCCTGGCAAAATAAATGCCAATAATAATAAATTAATAAATGCCCCAGAGATGGTTTAATCTACTTAGCTCCAAATCATGACACAGAAATGGTCAGAGGATTGGAGTGTCTCTTCTGTGAGATTTCTCTGTGAGATCCTCTGTATTTACATTTAATCTGAAACAAGTAAATGCTCAGACTAGAGACCATAACCTATACTACAGAAAACAACGTGCATTTGTATCAGTGATGATAAAGATGAAGAAGAGAGACTGCTGGCTGAATCTATCATGTTATTTCACTGCCCTCAACATAGAATAATCCCACATTCATAGAACTGCTTGTATTTGGCTTTGGCATCATCGAGTCCAACCAATAACTGTGCTCTATAAAGTTCACCTCTAGACCGGATCTTTAAGCACCGCAATGCATCTCAAGACTTAGCTACCTTGGCTGGTGGAGAATGTGGTCCTCTCATCCTTTTGCCTTGGTTTTTAGCACTTTTAAACATTGTGTTATGCTTAGTGACATTTTCTTCTTCTCTGGGAACAAGGCTAAGAAAAATGACTGATATAAGGGAACATGAAGAAAGGAAACATGCTCTAAATTGGATTGGCAGTAGTGACATCATCTGAAGCTGACCTTAGCCTTCAACAAAGAGCTAGTCTCTACAAAGACATAAACTCCTCCATGCTCACTGCAGTGAACTGTACTGATTTGCCAGCAAATTTAACAGCAAATGAGCAAAGGAGTGAAGAAGTGTACCCTCCTCCATGTGCTTTCTGCTTCCGTATGTGCTGTGCTGCTTCACTGTTGTTTTTACTTTGTGCCCTCTTTGTTCAATTTGGATTCAAGTCCCTATTGACTTACCATGACTTATGACTTCAGCCAACATTAAGATGAGATCCATGGCTGGCAGCTCTATATTTTTACTCCTGACTTTACAAAACATTTCACATGATTCCAAACCTTATTCTTTATCCTCTGTATCAGTAGGCTGCTGTCTTTAGTGACCTGTAAGTAACAATACAGGCAAAGTACAGTGTGACTTGTACCTCACTCCACCTGTTGTTTTGAGTTTTCCCCACTTATTTCCCTGGGAGCCGTTTTGGAAGAACTCCTACACAAAGTTGTGCAATGAGCTAAGGGAAGGAACTGCCGTTATTGATGTCAGTGATGTTGAAATGTTTGTTAAATATATTCCCCTTGCTTGTTGAAACTTGGCCTTACTACAGTGCCATTGAATCAATGAGAGATGACCCTGATTTCTTAATATGTCTCTCAGCAAATATTCTGCCAAGGTTCTCTGAATTCTTTAAAAATAAGTCACTGAAATGAATCGGTCTATATACTGCCACTGGTTTCTTCATTTGGTGATGTCTTCAATAAATCAGTGTTGCTCCAATAGGAATGAAGATCTCATGCAAATGCACAGCAGTCCTGCACAGGAGACTCCTAAAAGAGAAGAGCTTAAATAGGTTTCTACCATATATCTATACCTGAGACACATCTAAGAAGCCTGAAAATATACAGTTTAATGCTTTTTGTTTTCCCAAAGTATTAAACTAAAGTAGATCACATTACTTGTACTTCAAAATAGACTTTTCCCCTCACTACCCATTGAAGGAGTCCGGGATGACTTGATTTTCTATGAACATCCCAAAAGTATATTTCAAAAGTTAGGGAAATTCACTTTGACTTGCATAAAGATAGCTATACATTTGGATTAAAAATGGTTATCAAGCACAGTGTCTGTGAGGTTTCCTGTATTGTTGACTCTCCAAATGGATTTATAACACAAAGAACTCCCATTCAAAGATGGGACAACCCAGGGTTAATAGATTTAAAGTAAACGCAATCCAAAACTGAATCTATTTCATTCATAGAGTTATAGAACCTAAAAGTGAACGCTTACTCTTCTTCTCCCAAAGGATTTCTTAAACATGTCACTGTCATTATCCTAAATTGGTAGTTAACAAGGAATGATGTGTGGAAAACCCACAACCTCGGAGCTCTTATGTGCTCACAGAAGCACAGACTCATCCTCAAACATTTATCCACTGTTTAGGAGTTATCATGTGCTGTTTTATTTTTATGATCCTCAAGGACAAGAAATTTCTGTTGTCTTTTTCAAGATAAAATAATCCTCCCTTGGTGTGGAAGAAGCTGCTTTCAGTGGGATCTGTTCAGCATTGGTGCATTGGCTTGATTCCCCACTGGCATGAATATCAATTAGACTGGCAAACAGATAATCATTTACACTGCTGTAGTGGGAGGAAACCAGGAAGAATCTGCAGTAACCTGGGAGAATCTGATTTCCAAAGAGTTGCTCTCTCTGCAACGTTTAATAAATAAGATACTTAACAAATAAAGGCCAACACCACAGCTACAAACCATGCTCAGGGGCAATCATGATCCAGAGACTGCTCTCACAGGCAGTTTGGATGAGGTCATTCTAATTTGTGGTGAAGCACTTCTACAGAGGGGCTAAAAGGCCAAGGAAAGATCTCAGACCTGGTATGTTTTACAATAGAGGTGCAACACTGAAGTCTCTTTATTCCTCCTTCCCCTACTATGGAACCACTATTGGTGGTTGATGGCTACTCAGTTTGCTTCCTTGAGTTCATTCTCATTCACACACAAACAGTTGTCAAACCTTTGCTGGTACAAAGCTGGGTGATGAATTTAACATAAAAGCAAAGGCTCCTGCCTGGCTGGACTGATAGATTTTTGCCTTGGTAGAGGATGGCTTAGTGCTTATTGAATCGTTGCCATTGACAGATGGATTCACTGTGGTCCAGCTGTTTACTTGGACAGACAGCTTTGCTTTTAGACCTTTTAAGCATTTTTGATCTAGTGGCCACAGAAAAGAAAGTCAGAGGGAGCTGGCTTAAACTTTTATATAAAGGGTAGGGAAGGGAAAGACTAGAATCTGCAAGGAATACACCAGAAGCAAACTTGTCTATGGGGAGATGTTCTGGTTCTTGGATAAACATAGCAGTACATAAGCCTTCTCTGACACTGCCAGGAAATATTAGGAAGTAGGGTTTGAAATGGACACCTGTCAGTGGTAGCAGGAGAATATTTTCAATGCTCTTATGTTGTGAAATGACTTGATATTAGCAAAGACTTTCCATTTAGCTCATTGTCTGTCTTCAATATAGTCAATAATATGTTATCAGTATGGTCAATAATGTATTGCCTTAGTCCCTAGTGATTAAAGTTAGTAATTCTGTTCCTAGGTTGTTGCCTGTTATACATCCCTTTCAATGAATGCAGCCACTATTTGCTTCTTAGTCTGCAGCATAACCAGTGCAAGAGATACTGGAATGCATGCTCCTGTCTCAATGTGTTTCAGGACACAATGGTTATCAAGTTCTTTGTGATACAAAGGGTTGTGCAACTTTTAGGACAAGAGGAAACCACTTCAAGTTGCACTAAAGGAGGTTCAGGTTAGATGTTAGGAAAAATTTCCCACTGAGAGGTTGTCAAGCAGAAGAACAGGCTGTCCACAGCTGTGGTAGAGTCACCCTCTCTGGAGGAATTTAAAAGACATGCAGCTGTGGTTCTTAGGGACAGGGTTTAGCGCTGACCTGCTATGGCTGAGGTAATGTTCTCAAAGGTCTCTTTCAAGCAAAGCAATTCCATGATTCTGGATTCTATGACTGTGGAATACAAAGTGTTGATGCTGAAAAATTTAAGACCACTAGAGCACAACCCCAAATTTGGTCATTAAACTCTTATTAAATTACTATAAAATGAATGTTAAATTAATTGCATTTGCATGGCAAGTTGAATGGGTTTGCAGACAGGTCAGCTAAGATTTTGCTTTACAACTCTTGGGCACAGTTCAGAGATTATAAAGTCTCACACATAATTCCTAACAGGCAGTTTGCACATTGCACCTCTACTTGAAGGGCTGAAGAGGTTAACCATTCTGTATGTACCCTGTTGGCACCAGAGTAACAAAAGCATACATCTAAATCATTGTGGGGGGAAGTGGGCGGTGAAATATGGCTGAAAACAAGACCACAAGCCAACAGACAGAGAAATTCTGCCTTGTGCCTCCCACGTTCTCTAGCTCCTGTACTATTCTAAGTCTCCTGGCAGTGCTGTTGGATTGCAGAGCAGAGTATCTTAAGGCAAAATCCCCTGGCTTAGTCACGACTCTATGCTTTGATATCTCATGGCGTGGCAAGCCTGGACTATGGCTTTTCTGGAACATCAGAGTTCAATCTCCACGTGAAGTAAGGACTCAGCTGAGACAGAGCAGGAAACATCTCCCTTGGAGGGCAGATCTTATTTGCAAGAGAGTGGGGAAGTGTGTTGGAAGAGGCAGTTGGCTGTACATCAACGAGTCTGTATACTCAACCTGTGGACTCCTAAGAAATTGTTTCCTTAGTGATAACAACAACAAGAATAATTTTAGAGTATTTTTCTTCGTGTTTATTTTTCGTGCTTAGATATGTTCAGCGGTTGAAGGGTACAACTGGCACTTCTTTACAGAGTGGGGGCTTTTCAGGGTGGTTTTTTGTTTTGTAGCTCACGCTGGCACAGAGGAATTGTTTTTTACAATAGGCGTCTCTCTGTCTGAATACTATTGGCATTTTAATAACCCCACACTCTGTGGAAGCTGAAGGAACAGATCCTACACGATTCTTAATGTGTGTAATAAATGGTACCAACCTGAGAAGTTACCTCTACTATGTGGGTGCTGTGGGCCACGTAGTGTAGACACACGTTAGGGCCTACCTAACTGCAAGGAGAAGGTACACACCAACTCATAAAAACTAGGTCTGTGACCTAGCAGGAGAGTGAAATAGAAAAAAACAACAGAAAATGAAGAAGGAAATCTTGATACAAGACAGCAACCAATATATATATAATATAAATATTATATAATATATATATATTTATATAAATATATATACATATATATATTATGTATATAAAATATAAATATGCATATATATATTTGCCACTATACACAGTGAATCTTGAAAACGGATTTTGGGACCTGATTTGGATCGGGGGGGATAAAGAATTTAGCTGTAGAATGGGGTTGTCCTAGCAAAGAGACTCAGTCTTCTCAGTTTAGTGTTTGCTGAAGAAAACATCTAGGATGGACAGCCACTCTACCTCCTGACAAATAAAGACCCTGAATGCAGTCAGAAGAGTTTAGCTTTGATTTCCCAGACAACAACACTGACTGAAATCAGGGCTTCTCTACACACAGTTTGGAATCTAGGAGAAATATTAGAGGTCGCAAGGTGTTTGTGAAAGATATAACAAGTAAAAGAGTGAAAGGACTTATGTGTGATTCGGGAAGAAATGGTGCTAAAGAACAAACTGTTATGTCTGAATTAGAAGTGCAGTTAGTAGAAGCTTTCTTTTGAACTGGAGAATAGAGCAAGACATCTGCAAAGAGTAACTGAAGTCAAGATATGACTCATGTGATGGAGGTGTCTCTTGTTGTCAACAGTAGAAAGAGTTTAAAATGCCTCTGCTCATCTTTTAACTGGTAATAACTTAAATGCTGGAACTTTATTCTTCCTTCCTCAGTCAGGGCACTGGGGCTTAAAATGTTTTGTGTTTGTGTTTTTCCAACTGTGTTCTTAATTTCTGTTCAATTGAGTAAATCATTATGACATTATAATCGGTTATAAAGTAAGTCAGAATGCATGGTCTGGCATGGTCTAATATAGCAAAATCAATTTTAAAGTAATAATTTACATGTCCATTCATTTTAAATCTTCCTGCAATACATTCTTCAGTTATCAAAAGGAATTTCCAAACTGCATCCCAAGTGAGTTATCCATTTTCCTTTCAAGGAAAAAAGAAAGCTAAAAACACACCCAGAAATAGTCCTTACTGTTATTTGGAGTTACTTATTTTAAGATTGATTTGACTGGAAGTTCCTGATATCTAAGCATAAAGGGTAATGCAACTCAAAGACCTGTTTTGGAGTAGTTGTGCCGATAACCAACACTTCACACCAATGGTTTGGAACCAGACTTCAGTCTCTGTAGTGGACTAGTTCCTTGCTCTTATATAACTAACTCACCACTGGTAAGTGGTTCCAGCCTAGACCTGAATCTTTAGCCTTTCATCAAAAACCTGATCAGGTTTGACTCAGCTCTGAAACTCAGGGATGATAAAATCTGAGATTGCAAACTGTGCACTGCATGTGTATTTTGTATTAAACCACCCAGTAGTATCTAAGAAAATGAAAGTCATTTTTCTTAGCTTCAGCCTTCCGGGCTCTTTGGTGGGTGAATGTGTTGCAGCAAAGTACCAAATTAGGAATTAAAAGATTTAGTAGGTTAAATCAGAGAAATCCCACATGGGATGCAAAATGATATGTTGGTTATGTACTGAGGCAGGGGGCAGTGAGGGATGTAAATGAAAGGACCACAGCAAGAGTTTTAACAAATTAAACCGACAATGCACTGTTTAATGCAGGCGATAAGAATACATTGATTAAATGGCAGCTGAAATAGCAGGACAATTTGCTGCATATTTCCTTACTGAAAGATGTTTCTGGTCAGGAAATCAGAATATCTGCATTGCTAATAACCCTTCTCACCTGCTCTGTCAAGAGCTGCAGAATGAATTCACCAGTTGATGGTTAAAATTAAGAGCATCAAGAGAGAGGAACTGCATATAGGAAAAGGGAAACATGACCACAAAACAGCTGTGTTACAGGAACACCTTGGGTTTCATAGAATCATAGAATCATTAGGGATCGGAAGGGACTTTGAAAGATCATCCAGTCCAAACACCCTGCCACAGCAGGATCACCCAGACCAAGTTGCACAGGAACACAGCCAGGCGTGTCTGGAACATCTTCAGAGAAGGAGACTCCACTACCCCCGTGGGCAGCCTGTTCCAATGCTCTGTAACCCTCCCTGGGAAGAAGTTCCTGCTGGTCTTGATATGGAACCTCCTCTGTTCCATCTGGCACCCATTGCCCCTTCTCCTATCACCAGATGACCTTGAGAAGAACCTGGCTCCATCCTCCTGACACCCACCCCTCACATATTTATAGACATGAATGAGGTCCCCCCTCAGCCTCCTTTTCTCCAAGCTCAAGAGACCCAGCTCCCTCAGCCTTTCCTCATAAGGGAGGTACCCTACTTCCTTCATCATCTTTGTTGCTCTACACTGGACACCCTCCAGCAGCTCTGTGCCCTTCTGGAACGGAGGGGCCCAGAGCTGGACACAATACTCCAGATGTGGTCTCACTAGTGCAGTGTAGAAGAACCTCCCTTGATCTCCTAACCACCCCGCTTCACATCCCCCTCCTCAGGATGCTCTTGGCCTTGCACTTATGTAATTTGACTAAAGCTAGGCAATTCCTGGTGAGTTCTGTAGCTGTTTGAAGACACCACCACATTTAGCCAGCTCCACCGTGTTGTCACCACCTCTTGATTCTGCCGGCCAAGCTGCTTGCGAGAGCACTCCCTAACCGCATTGGAGCACATTCCCCTTGCTTAGCCAAACCCTATTATTTAAGTTAACCCAATTTTTCTGGAGGAAATTTGGTTAGGCAGTGCTCGTACGATCAGCTCAGCAGGCAGAGCAGAGGCAGTGCTGCACAAATTAGTGTCTTTTTGCTGACTAGAGGTAATGTCCTTTTCAGCGTGGCTACAGCAGGAGAGAGCGATGTCCTCAGACTAATGCTGTGCCAAGAGTTGGCAGTTGTTCAAGGCACTCCTGTGGGATTTATACTCAATGGTGGGCATCTCGTTTCTACAGAAGGTCAGCAGAATGGAAGAATTCACATGTTTACATGAAGGAATCTCATCAAACATCTTCCAGCTAATGCAAATAAGTTGTGGTAATTTGCTAGAAAATAGTTAATGTGGAAAATATTGTGAAAGAATAATCAAGATAATTCTGTATTATTCCTTACAGTGGTGGTCAGAGGAAATAGATCTGGTATCAGAGCTGAATGAATCCCCTGCCTATCTGTAATACTGAAACTCTCTAGATATGAAGTACCAAATGCCCTTGTTTCTTATTCAAGTCACTCAGAGCACAAGTTGTTAATTTTGAGTTGAGAAATGTGGGCTTTTCATTTGCTTTACAACTGGACAATCTGCTCTAGCGAGTGATCTCCATGGTTGATGCAGGGGGGTTGGACTAGATGACCTCTGGAGATCCCTTCCAACCCTATGATTCTGTGATTCATTTATACCCAAAATAATACCAACATACACAATACCTTTGACAACACTGTACCATTCTTTGTAGGTAAAATAATCCCACAAAATGCCTTGGATTTGGGATCCTCGGTAAATCCTGAGGCAGTCTGAGAAGATTACCTTCAGGGTGCCTTTACGTGTGTGAGCAAACAGGGGCGTTTGCTTTGGAAAACAGATTAATAAGGCAGAGTAAGACCCCAAAACACAGAAATTTCCATTTTAGTGATGTTCTGAATTGTTTTAGAAGTCAAGGAGGATGCTGAACTTATGGATTGGAGCTGGAGGACTGGCACTCAATAACATATTACTGTGCTTATTGTTTACTCACCTGCATATTTATGACCTGTAAGTCCTTCTGGAGTTTTTTGGCAGAGCTGTTTAACACAGAGTGCCTTCACTCCTCTGCAGAACGTGATCCAGAATGCTTTCTCTAAAACCTGTGATTAGTGCCCATCAAGGAGGATGTTTATGATCAGCTAGAACCAAGCACTGCTGGGAGAAATGAAACAATCCAAAGGAGATCTACAGCCACATCACAGAATTGTGTTTGTTTTGAAGCAGGAGACATGTACACACCCAAAATGTGCAAGAGATTATTGGAAAAAATGATTCTCTGCCTCACACAGAGTTTTCATTTCATGGCTCTTTCTGGATAAAACAGCCCTCAGCAAAACACCCAATTCTTTGGGCATGTCTAATGTGCTCTGGAAAGTCCTCTACTTCATTACAAAGCGACTCTGTATCGTCCTATCCAGGCTCCATCACAAAATTTATTCTGCTTGTCCAAAGCAGCCTCATGCTGTGCTGCCTTCAGGTTATCAGGCATTTCATTTTATTTGCTGAGAGAAGGATCACTGTCGTCCTTTTCCTGTGGTGTACCTACCTTGGAGTCCCCAGTGAGTAACACATTTCAGAACAACACACAACTCATCCCATGCTTCATTTACTCCAGCTGGCAACCAGCTCTAGGGATGGAACTGAACTCTAGGACATGGTGAAAATAATGCTACAAAAAGTGAATTCACCTTTTTCTGCTGACACCTCGCACGAAATTCCACACTGCTGCAGAATACGATCCCAGGGGACAACAACAAAAGAGCTCGAGCTACCAGTTCACCAGAGCAGGGTGAGCCAGAAAATAAGTGTAAAGGTAACTCTGTGCTGAGGATTGCTTTCATGTTTAAAAGCAAGGATGACTCACAAGTTGTCAGGCTATTAGCCAGAGCACAGATAGAATCACAGAATCCTTAGGGATCAGAAGGGACCTCAAAAGATCATCTAGTCCAGTCCTCCTGCCACAGCAGGATCACCCAGACCAAGTTGCACAGGAACACAGCCAGGTGGGTCTTGAACGTCTCGAGAGAAGGAGACTCCACAACCCCCCTGGGCAGCCTGTTCCAATGCTCCGTTACCCTCCCTGGGAAGAAGTTCCTGCTGATATTGAGATGGAACCTCCTCTGTTCCAGCTGGCACCCATTGCCCCTTGTCCTATCACCAGCTGACCTTGAGAAGAGCCTGGCTCCATCCTCCTGACACCCACCCCTCACATATTTAGAGACAGGAATGAGGTCACCCCTCAGCCTCCTCTTCTCCAAGCTCAAGAGCCCCAGCTCCCTCAGCCTTTCCTCATCAGGGAGCTGCTCTACTTCCTTCATCATCTTCGAACCATTAAACTTTGCTCTGTGGTTTGCTGGCTGACTTTCATGTAGCACTGGTGGTCTCTCTTTTACTTGTCCTGGTCCACTTTTAATTCTTTACCTTATTATAATGAGAAAATTCAAGAAGGCTACTTGTTCTCTGTCATCTGTATGCATGAGGGTCATTAATAATGCAGCCTGCAGAAACAAGGGCTTTGGGACATCTTTATTTCACATCTTAATAAATTGCATCCTTTGGAGGCTGCTGGAGTGGTTTTGCCCGTGCTGGAGATCAATAAAGCTCTTTCTTTTTCGTGGGTTGCTTTTCTTTTCGTAATGTTTTTGTCATATGCTGATGGGAACAGGCAGGTACCACATTTTTGTGAGACACCAACCTGCAACCTGGGGCTGCCTAACTGTAGTTATTTTAAGAGATTAGACAGAATTGTCTCCGCAGAGCATACTAGGAAATAGGGGACTAGGGGAGTAATGGAGAACTGCCTTGCTATACCCTGTCAGTCCATTATGAAACCTTTGGCCAAAATACATTGACCTAACGGGTTCTGAAAGGATCAAAGTTTCATCCCTAAAGTGCTTGAAAGGCACACGGTGATCATTATCAGGATAGAACCCTGCCAGCTCTTTAAAGCCATGGATTTTTTCTTAGCTTGGCTTTTTAGCAACCTAAATAATCTTTGTTTTGTATGGCTACCCCCCCTGCTTCTCAAGCCACATTCCTTTGATGTCATTTCTGCTGGGATGAAACTGTATAGTAAACTCAAAGAGCTTGCAAATGAAGACCTGGACAGAATTTAGACTGATCTAATATGGGGAAAATAAAGGGAAGAGCTTGGAACATCAAGAACAGTGTCCTCTTACTGAACACTTTACATTATTTGACCTTAATTTGCTGCCCAGTATAAGATACTACTAATTAGCTGAGTGTAGCGTTGGCAAACCTTTACTCTCTGGGCTGAAATTTATCTCTTTCTTCCTTTTGTTCCTTCTTTCCCTCTTTCCTGATTGAAAAAATGAAGAAATCAGGCAAAATTAATCTGATGCTTTGAGATAAATAGTTCAGGATGATCTAAGTTCTGTTCTGAACTCTGCTGGCAGTGCTGGCTCCATCTCAGCGACTACACAAGGAATTTGAGGAAATGAGCTCAGTTGTAGAGATATACATTTTCATGGAATGACTTTCATCCAAGGCCATGAGAGACAACCCATGGGGAAGAGACGTGTTCACTGTGCCTTTGAGCCATGAGTCAACCTCTTCAAAACTGAGCAGTGGGCTTTTGCTGGATTAGGAGGGTTTCAGCCTGACTGAATTGACATCCTTACATCCTGGTTTTTATGGGTCATGTGAGAGTAAAACTCCAAAGCTACGCAATGGAAAGGAACAGCATCTTGGTTTTCTTCTGGGCACATGGGAGATTCTAATTCTGCATGTTTTCTAAAGGAAGATGTGGATCATAGCAAGTTCAGTTACATCTGAGCTGATGACCATGCCTTTCATTTATAAACTTCACCATGACACATCTTAATAGCCGTAATCGGGGTTTTCATCTTTAACCTCAACAGCCACCTTCAGTATAGCAAAAAAATCCTGTGGATCCCATTAGTCCCTGTTCACACAGTTTCTGTAGATAATTGTGCTGTAGTAAACTTGTGTTACACAAGTGAGAACAAAACCACAGTGGTTACAACTGATCTAGTTGTGTTTGGGTGGGTTTCTTACGCTTGGGTTTTGACACCTTTAGAATTAATCAGGTAATAGATCTCAGCCAACAACTTTTCATATATTCATGTATTTTTGTGTGTGTGTATGTTTATATTAAACTGGTTTGATCCTGTGCTCACTTAGGTACTAAGGTACTCACTTAGGGCCATATTCTGCCACCTTACAGGGCTAATTTATCTTCTACAGTTGTCATTTGGGAATCCATGAGCAGATCATGAAGATGAATATAGAAGTCATCAGTTGTAATCACAAGCTGAGAAGGTGATTATGTATGAGTGAATCACTACCATTCATTTCTATTTACTTTTTTTTCTAGAGGCGGTAGAGCTGCTTTATTCAGAAAGAGTGAGGCAGTGCTGTATGAATTGAGCTGAATATTTACATTATCTACGTCTTAGTTTAAGAAAAATACAATAAGAAGCTTTATTGTTATGAGTCATGGGTATTGGCAACTTTTTAAGGCACTGGGCTCTCAGAAGCATGACCTCAGCTTAGACATCACATACACTCTGGACAACAGCTCGGGATAACGTTTTTGGAGTGTGGAATAACTTTGAAATGGATTACCTTCTTTTGTAAAAAGGTATCTAGAGACAATCTAAGAGAAAGAATTGAAAGGGTTGGGATTACCTGCAATATTCTCATTGTACCATCCAACGTGTCTTTGCTGCATGAGACAGAGTGAAAAGGCCTTTGCTGAAATAAAGGAAAAAAAGAAGGATCCCACGATATATTCTCTAGACTTAGTTCTTTCTATGTCAGACTTTCGATGTCAGACTTCTTTCTACCCTGTGTGAGTAGGACCTGTTATGCTGAGGACTGTCTGTCCATGTCTCTGAACTAGTGTCACCCTCATCGCCCACTACTAAGAAAAACTCTGCAGCCCTCATTGTCTCCAGATTACTGGGAGCAGGAAAGGCTGAGAATACCTTGTAGTTTTCTCATTGCAGTTTTTTTCTGAGATACAAGTTCACTCCATGCTTTAAGATGCCTGGATGGGGGGCAGCTCTCAGTCAGAGGCCATGTGATTGATCCTATGCCTACCAGCACTGCAGTGATCCATGTGTCAGAGAGATCTTTTTACAAAATATTCAGACTATAGAGTCTCCTCAAAATTCTAGTTTTACTATCCTCCGCTACCTGGAAGTCACATCCAAGGCCTCTTTCTGTTGATGCTCTGAATCTTTCCTGGCTTATTCCTGGATTTACACCATCTTGTTCCAGCACTGACTTTGAATTCCATTGTTTTTCTTCCTCCTTTTGTTCATAATTCTACTACGCTCAGGGCTGTCCCTTCTCTTCCGAGCTAATCAAACTGGTTTTCTGCTTTATAAGACCTTTGTTTGCTGAGATGAGTAGCACATTGTCCCAGAGCAAGGCAAACCCATGTGCTGTTGAGATGAATTGCTCATCTTTTGTTCTCTATGGAGGCAGCTGAGGGAAACTGGCTGGGATAGAGATGTTTCCTTTTCAGACAGCTAAATTTATGTGACATGAATTCCATCCCTGGTGTTGCAAGGACACGTGTTGTGGAAAGTCCTAATACTGTCCAAATATAATGAGTTCATTAACCACAAGATGGGATACAGCTTAGGCTGTTTGAGGTGCAGTAGAAGAGGAGGACAATAGGAAATGTGGATGGAAAAAAAGGAAGTCTAGAACTTGCTAGTACTTACGCAGTGATGTAACCTCATGTCTCATCCTTGGAATCAAACTGTCACAAAATAAAGTATCTTTATCTCCCTAATGACAGAAGAGTCAGAGTTGTAGTTCCAGGCTTCATAGAAACAGTCACAGAATCATGGAATTATAGAAACAGAATTACAGAATATTTTGGGTTGGAAGGAACCTTTAGAAGTCATGTAGTGAAACCCCCCCTGCATTTCCAGCTAGAGCAGGTTGCTCAGAGCCAGGTCCAACCTGTCCTGGAATGTTTCCAGGGATGAGAATCCTACCACCTGTCTGGGCAAATTGTTTGTGTCACTACCCTCAGTATAAAATATTTCTATCTTCTCTCTAGTCTGATTCTCATTGTACCTCTTGGTACACTTGTGATAGTCTTGAGACATAATGGGAATCTGGTTCAGGGCTGCATTTTTCTGATTTTACTCTTTCCTCTGACTCTAATAGATGTCTGCTCAGCAGCAGATGTTGTCTGATCATCATTGATCAGACATATTCTGCCAGATGGGTTCAAAGTGGAGACCAGTTGAGAGATAACGGAACCCTTATGTAATACTGAGAGACAGTAGTTACACCCATAGCCAGGGCAGAACCACCAGCCCTGGAAAACAAATTAATCAAGCAGCTCTTGTAAAGCTTGGTAAGCTCTTGTAAAACTGCACCAACTAAAGAATACATTTAACTGTTTTTGGAGTGATGATTTCGAAGGACCTTGCCAAACAGCACTTAGAGCTCTGCTGGAATGCAGCAGCACAGTGTTACGTTTATGATTCCTTGTTGGCTGAATATTACAGAATCACAGAATTATTGAGGCTGGAAAAGATCTTAAAGGTCATCAAATCAAGCCCATGAGATCATCAAATCCAGCCTATGACTGGTCTTCCGTCATCCGAAGATGAGTCGTAAGAAAGTGCCGCTTGTGGTGGAATAGGGCAGTCAGCACAGAGGACGAAGTACCACATTGATCAGAGATGCTTCAAAAGGGTAATTGGCCTCCTCTGAAGGAGAAACCTTCTTGTACCATTTTTTATTTTGCTTATTAAAGCTTCTTACATGCATGGTAGTTTATAAATATTTCCCTGCAACAGAATATCCATGGTCTTTAATTAAGAGTCATGCCATTTCACTGAGCCTCTGGGGATGTCTACAGCATAAGGGCACAATAAATCTGATAGATAATGCAGCAGGGAAAATAATGCCAATCAAGGCAAGAATTGCTGGATGACTTTCATGGGTGATGTTATGTGTGCCAAGAATAACAACCCTGAGTACAGGGAGCTATGAATTGTATTCTGTAGTCTCTTACAAGTCTATAGCTTCTGTTGCAAAGACAAACGAGGAAATCTTCACCTGAAGGTGAGTGATCCACTCATGTCCACCTGATTTTTCAGAGAGCCTGAAGCAATAGTTCCAACAAATAGAGATTTGAAGCGTTAATAACGTCACAGCATGACAGTATCTAGAACAATCATTTAGATGTCAGTAACCTTCAAAGTTTATCATACCTGTACAGGTGAAGCAGCATAATATCAACAAACATGAGTGCTATGTCATGAAAATTTGTGTTGGTTTTAGGAGCATTTGATCTAGATTAAATTAAATATTTAATTTAAATTAAATTAAGGTATTTAATCTAGAATTTGATTTAAACTCAAGTGTTGATTAGTGTTATACACTTTGTCCCAGAAGAACACAAACTTTGAAAGCTCAAGAAAGGCTGAGCCTTATGAATGTGTGGAATATAGTGAAGTTGGTTTTTCAAAGAATCTTTTGTTGATTCCCTTGCTGAAGAAAGGTCCTACCTTGAAGGAAAGAAGGCAGCACATGAGATCACGAGTGGCTCAAAAGGGACGGTCCTACCTTGAAGGAAAGAAGGCAGCACATGAGATCACGAGTGGCTCAAAAGGGACGGTTCTACCTTGAAGGAAAGAAGGCAGCACCTGAGATCACAAGAGTTGAGTGGCTCAAAAGGGACTGACTTTCCTGATTTAAGAGGTTTCCAATAGTAACTTCTTGTGTGTTCTGGCTGTAGTGATCGATCTCTGAACAGAGGAAACCAAAGCAGCAGGAGAATGTGATTCTTTCTTATTGCTATAGTGATTGGCACAGGAGTCTGATCTCATCTGAGTTCTGAAAGTGATTAGCAAAATTTACAGATGATCAAGAAATTAATCAGGTCTTCAGAAAGAGTAAATTGAAATATCTTTCTTGAATTGGTTAAGCAGTGCATTAAAATCTGTTCTAGATTAGTTGTGAGAGGGTTTTTTGAAACGTAAGGAAAATTCTGCCAAGCTAGACGACTAGGAAATACAAGAGCTGTCAGGTTATGCAGGAAAGATAAGGAGTGTACTTTGTAAGGACAAATTATAATACTCTTACATCTTCAGGGAATTTCAATTTAATTGAAACCACTCAAAGGCAAAGGAAAAAAAAAACCACTCCACCAAAATTACAGTTGAGGGGAGCTGAAGTAAAACATGCGTGCAAGTTACTAGGATGTGCTAATAGAAGGAATAAAGCCAGTACTGAAAATAAGAAGAGGCTGTGACATAGATGGAAGTCAGTGCTCTTTTGTTTACCACTAGTGTTTGATGTCCTAAATGTTTGAGGTGGGATATTCTTAATTTGTCCTCATCAACCTTAATCAAGCGGAGAGGAAAAAGAGTTACTATTTCAGAGCTGAAGGACACGGTTTAGTGATGGGCTTGGTACAGTTGGCTTAGTGGTTGGATTCAGTGATCTTGGAGGTCTTTTCCAGCCTAGATGACAAACCTTCTAGAAGTACTTCTAGAATTGTCCAGGTTGGAAAAGACTTCCAAAATCATTGAGCCCAACCCTTCAAGACCTTATTTCCTCACCAAGAGCAAATGCAGTCTGCAGTTAGAGACAGCTGCTTCCCCAAACCCACAGTCATAACCTGGCTCTGTTGGCTAAACTGCAGGTTCTTAGGGCCTTTGTGTGTTGTTGCCAAGAAGAACCAAGTCACAAAGTACTTCTCTGAGGCATTCACAACAAGTTAAACCCTGGGATCTCAAATTGTCACAGAAAGAGTCTTGAGGTTTCCCCAGTAGGGCAGCTCATCAAGTTCAAGAAAGAGAAATGCATGGTTCTGCACTTAGAGATAAATAATTCTATGCACAAGCCAGGCTGTGTATCAGATGGCTGCAAAGCAGTTTTGCAGAGAAAGACGTAAGGCTCCTGGTGGACATGAAGTGGATCCTGAGCCAGGAACGTGCCCTTCTGGCAAAAAAGGCCAAACCCATCATCATCTGCTTGAGGAAAAGCATTGGCAGCATGTCAAGGGAGGCAATACTTCCTCTCTCTCAGCCTGGTGAGACAGTACTGGATCCAGCGGTGTGCTGCTGAGTGCAAGAGAGACATGAAAACACTGCAGTCATCATGCAAAAAGCCACAGAGGTGGTTAAGGAATTATAAGGGTAGACTGAAAGAGCTTAGTAGAAATCTTTGATGGGAGGGTATAAAGGAGATGGCTCCAGATTCATCTCAATAGAGACCAGTGACTGGAAAGGGGCAACAAGCGCAGATAAATAGATAGGTAATTCAAGTTTAAGATACAAAACCACACTGTTATCGTAGGACTGAACAGGTGCTAGAACAGGTTGTGCAAGGAAGTAGTGGAATCTAAACATTGGGAGATATTCAGAACCTGATTGGAAATAGGTTTTGAAAACCTGAAGGAACCTCCTCTAGCTGAGATGCTTTGAGCAGAGGACCTGGACTAGGCAGTCTCCTCGTTAAAATATTCTTTCCAGAAGTCAAGAGCAACCTTTTTTAACTGAATATGAAATCACTGGGTTTAAGAGTCTACTTGACTGCATCTGTCATTCAGACATGTTGCAGCACATATCCCTGGTATCAGATAATGTGTTAGAACAGCAGTATGATGTCCTACAAACTGCATGATTCTGCATGCAGTGCTGTGACAAACCTCACCTTGCTAATTGCCAACTCTTGCAGGCAAAGGTGTGATTTTTCTACCTGAGGCCCTCAAGACACTCACCCACAGCTGAAAAAGGCTGGCTTGTCCCTCGCAGCAGTAAATCCTTTCAGAAAATTCACCTCTTGGACCTCCTGATGTAATTACCCTCCAAAGCCTGGTTTCGCACTGATGACAGACATAGTGAGTGGAAACAAGGGCATCAAGGACTTTCCAGTTAAGCACACAAAGGGAGAAAAGTGAAGAAATGTCTTACTGGGTTTTAAAAGAAAGATCGAGCCAGATTCTCAGCTGCTGGGAACCATGCAGCCAGGTTCCTTTCAGTGTATCACAGAGTTTAATGCAAATAAATGACAACAACCCAAAATATCTATAGTCTGAGAATGGGATATTAAAGAAAGTAGAAAGGCCTTGATGGTGTTTTAGTTTGCCTTAATAGGATTTCTCCTCACAAACTTTAAAGGAAACTTTAGAGCTCTTGCTGTCTGATATTGCATTCATGTTTTATTTGTTTTTCTGCTGGTTTAAATATTTCAGCAGGGACCTATCCCCACCCTAAATACTCTAATTCCTCCCCAAGCCTTTGAGCTAGGACAAACTCTGCTATTTCCTATTGCTGATGCATATTCTGAGGAAGGAGGTAGAATCAGAGAATCACTAGGGATCGGAAGGGACCTCGAAAGATCATCCAGTCCAATCCCCCTGCCACAGCAGGATCACCCAGACCAAGTCAGAGAACAGAACATTACGGACTGGAAGCGACCCAGAAGAATCACCCAGTCCACTCCCCCTGCCACAGCAGGATCACCCAGACCATGTCCAGGCAGGTTTCAAATGTCTCCAGAGAAGGAGACTCCACAAACCCCCTGGGCAGCCCCCCTGTCCAGTGCCCCGTCCAAATTTAGACATCCACGATGTGGATGACAACATATGAGCTAGCTGCTAAGAATTCCTTTACACTCATGGGAGAGAAGAAGAAATTTTAAAGTAGACAGCTAAAATAGGTCAGACAAATTGCCTACTTCATGTGTCTACTCCTCTCTCTTGACTGTATAAAAAGAGACTTGACAATGAGCTCATCTGTGAGAGTGCATTGTCTAGGTTTCCAAAATTAGACGACATGTCCTAGGTCACCAAAGGGTTGCTTCCCCAACTCTGCTGATTTCTAGCTATCAAGCATCTTCAGCTGACATGAGGAAAAGTTCACCATGTCCTTAATATAAACTGTAAAGCTGGAGAACTACGTTTGGGAATTTTTAGGAGGTAAATATTAAAATGCACTGGATTTTACACCTTGTATTGAGGTCCTAGAGAAGATAGAGTATCAATGACGTAGCAACCTGTTTGTATATAAGTTGTCTGCATCACACAATTCATTCCATAAACAGCTATGGAGTTTCCTTCCCTGGAGAGAATGTGGAAATGCCAGTGGAATGGTCTGTGAACCAGACTGACTGCTCTGTGGGCTGGATGATGGGGTAGTGGAGTGTGAACTGGCTGCAGGATAGAAGCCTGAGAGTAGTGGTTAATGGAACAGAGTCAGGTTGGAGGCCTGGATCTAGTGGGGTCCCCCAAGGATCAGTACTGGGACCAGTCCTCTTCAATCGATTCATTAATGACTTGGATGAGGGATTGGAGTGCACAATCTCCAGTGTCTGGAGATGTTCCAGACCTGCCTGGATGTGTTCCTGTGTGACTTGGTCTGGGTGATCCTACTGTAGCAAGGGTATTGGACTGGGTGATCTTTGAGGGTCCCTTCCAATCCCTAATGATTCTATGACTCTATGGTGGCTGTAGTATTCTTTTTGACACCTTCTTTCTTTTGCACCCCATCATTCCCCACCCACATTTATTTTGCACAGGGAAATATTCCTGATATCACTAGGAAGTATTGGGATAACTGTGCATGGAGTAGGTGACCTTGCTGCAATGTTGAGCATTCTATGTGCAAAATTGATCCTGTGTGTTGTCAGAAGCTTTTAGATTTCCACACCTGCATAGTAGCTTGGTCATGGTGTGGAAGGATGTGTGGGCAGCCCTGACTAGACACTGAATTAAGATTAATTAAGTAATAAAGTCACATTTGAACACCACTGGCCTAAGCCATTTTGGGTCAGCTTTGAAATTTATGACTTTCCTTTCAAATTGCTGGCACACATCCCAGAGGACAATAAGAAGGAGAATAGCAAATTGGGTTGTTTCTTTTGGGTAAGATCTCAATAATAGCTCGTAACAGCCTTATAAAGTCACTAAAAATCCTCTTTCATTCATCCTATGTGGTTACATTCCGTGACGCTGTGTAATAATTAAAGCTATAACTTGATGTGGTAAGGTTTGATTCTTTTAAGCAGTGGTTCTTCTATGCCTCCAAGGGAGTAGGCACATCGAATAATAGAATGGGCAGGGACACCTCTCACAAGATCATACTGTCCAGTTCCTCATGCAGCCTGGCTTTGAACACTTCCAGAAAGAGGACATCCAGAACCTCTCTGGGCAACCTGTTCCAGTGCCTCAGCACCCTCACAGGGAGAATCTTCCTCCTGAGTTTTAACCCAAATCTACCCTCTTTTAGCTTGAAACCACTCCCCTTCCCCTGTCAGTAGATGACTTTATAAGTTGTTTCCCTCCTACCTTCACAGAACACACTACCTGGTTTGTTGGTTGTTTGGTTAACTTCTTGACACTGATGGGCTTCTCATTGTACACTTCTCCTCATCTACATTTAGATTCCTTTAACGTAGTGCACCTACAAACTGAACACCTCAGGTCTACACCTCACATAGGAATGGGCAATTGCCTGAGAACAGGTTTTGCCAGAGCTTTTCCAACCTGCCCTTGAAGAACCGCCAAAAGGATCTGCTGAATTGATGAATCATCACAAAGAGTCTGCTGTGACACTGCAGGTGTCTCCAGTGGATAAATGGAAACACCTTCATGTTGTCTACAGTGGACGAGTGAAGACACCTTCATGTATCAGTGGATGGTTAATTACTTCCTTACATCATTAGCTGACCAAAAAGAAATCATTTTTTGCTTCTTCCTGAATTTCAGCCATGCTTGAAATCATCCCTGTTTCTTTATCTAAAATCCAAGCCATTTTAATAACAATCAACTGATTTCCAGATTCAAGACCCGCCTGGCTGTGTTCCTGTGTGACTTGGTCTAGGTGATCCTGCTGTGGCAGGGGGGTTGGACTGGATGATCTTTCGAGGCCTCTTCCGATCCCCAGTGACTCTGTCATTCTATGGTTCTATGATTCTCAGACACTTCAACAGGTCTTCTGTTTCACCAGAGGCAACTGAAGATATTTTTATACTGGGGAGAAGTAACTGAAAGGTGCAAACTCCATTCTGCTGCCTATTCTGACTTCACTAATTTTAATTACAGTAGCAGACGCAGATGAAACAAGAACATGAAGCACTAGTATCTCTAATTTACTAATGAAATTACTGCATTTGGCTCCCAGCGATATCAAAAGACAATATGATAGTCCAAACCCTTATATTAATAAGGTCCCTTCCAAACCCCACATTAATACATCTATTTTTCCAGACAGATATGGAAATGGTTTATAAACATTACCATATTTTTTTAAAGTTCATTTTTTGTAGTTAAACATAGGTGATGGCACTGATTTGTGAGCTAATTAGACTCTTAATGGGTTATAGTGTGACTGCACCTGTCTATGTCATACATGCTAGGAGCTGCTGAACCATATATACAGGTTCTGCTGCAGGTCTGGGGCATAAGTTCGCAGAACTGGTGGTTGTTATTACCTAATAAACACTTGAGTCTCTGCGGGCAGTATGAAGGTCTCAGCCCAGTTTTTCATGCAGGTTTCCATGACTACCTTGAAGACAAAAATGAAGTCAACGCTTGTACTTTCTCTGCAAAATGTGAAAGAAAAGCAATGAAATGCTTTACAGATGTTCTTGTCATCTCTTTAGAAGTTCCTTTGAAACTAGGATAAAAGAGAAAACAACCCCTCACAAGCTCTCAAACCCAGAAAATGCCGGGTTAAAGTAAAACTGTCTTCAAATGTTGTAAAACTGGGTCTTCAAATTTTGGAAGGGTGTTATCTAAAGGTTACTACTTTCCCACAGGGTATCTGTAGATCCATTTACTCAGGCATGTCCCACCCTTCCAATGCATTTAAATGATGTTTCTGATGCAGAGAATTCAATCTCCCCGCAGCTCTCTGTCCTTTCTGCACACGGGAGTGCAAATGGACACGAAATCACTTCAAATCTGATGTCTGCTAAGGCGTCTGTCTGGTTTTCGGCTGCTTCTGTTAGTGGAATGACTTTCGTTTTCCAACTCCTCACTGCTGAATGTCACCGTGGATGTTTGCTGTCCTCCTCAGCTGAGATTTTATCAGCCCCTCATTATTTGATAAACCATCAGAAATACAGTTAAGTAATTAAATTCGGTGCCAGAGCAGAGCGAGAGTGACTGATCGAGTGAGGATGGAAAAAAGCAGATGAGTTTAGAGGGAATTTTATGAATCATTTGTTCTCCATTTAGTCAAGTTCTGGATAAAGAAGACAAAAATGTAGAGAGAGCTTAATTTCCCTTTTTTATTTTTTAATTGAAAGACTCTCTCCTTTCTAAAGTCTCTTTTGGCAGTCTGTTGCAGTCAGAATAAAAATGGGGTGTCCCCTGACTGCAATAGTTCCTTTGCCTTTCTCAGTCCTTTCTTTACAGTCTGGTTTTGGTCTGTTTTCTGTTCAGTCTTTTTCCTGTTGTTTTATCCTCTCACATTATATATTTTAAACGATATTCCAATACACCATAACTTCATTTTTTCTCTAATTATTCCTGTGTACTTTAGCCTTGATTTATTATTATCTATTATCTCTTCTTCTCTTAAACATTTACTAGTGGAGTTACCATCCCTGGGGGTGTTCAAAAAACATGCAGATGTGGTACATTTGGTGTGGCACAACTCATGCTCATGGCACTAAATCCTCCTAAGCAAAGGGGTAGTACCTAAAGTATTGTAGGCATTGTCAGAGTCTCTGGCTGAGTTTATTTTGGAAGAATTAGTACTCTAGGGTAGAGATACACCCAAGGGTTGCAGTGTGTTAAGCTTGGCTGGACACCAGATGTTCTCCAAGCCACTCCATGACTCCTTCTCTTCGGCTGGACAGGGGAAAGCAAGTACAATGAAAATCTCATGGGTCAAGAAAAAGCTGTTTCTCTCACATCTTCTCACTCCTGTCTTCTCTATGATTTTGCACAGTAATTTTTTACCCTTCTTAAATGTGTTGCTACAGAGGAGCTGTCGCCACCATGTTGAGGAGTAAATCATCATGGGCTACAGTCTCCCAAAAAGCTCCCAGACAGTTGTGCTTCCTAGACACTACTGAAAATGGGGAAGGTGAAATCATGGTTTCAGAAAAGCAGGCAGTCAGGTCCTTTATCTGGTTCAAAATAATCCATCCTACCTTTTCCTTCAGGTACGTTTTAAGTCTCTGCAGCTGTAAAACTTGTTTCAGTAGTTTCTGTGATGCAAGTTACACAGAGCCACATTCTTTGGCTTTAAATGATATAACAACTACAATCTAGACAAGCATGGCTCATCGGTGATGTGTGCAATTCACAGTCTAATTCATAGAGTCAGAGAATCATTAGGGATCAGAAGAGACCTCAAAAGATCATCCAGTCCAATCCCCCTGCCACAGCAGGATCACCTAAATCAAGTCGCACAGGAACACATCCAGGCGGGCCTCTCAGAGAGGGAGACTCCAAAACCCTCTGGGCAGCCTGTTCCAGTGCTCCAGTACCCTCCCTGGGAAGAAGTTCCTGCTGAGATTGATATGGAACCTCCTCTTTTCCAGCTGGCACCCATTGCTCCTTGTCCTA
>VZRI01012091.1:131486-145008 GCA_013397515.1 Upupa epops | reverse complement strand
TCCTATCCACAGATGACCTTGTGAAGAGCCTGGTTCCATTATTGGATTCTCTGTTTTCTGTCTATTTCTTTTTCATTCTCTTCATGTTTCCTGTATTTATAATATATTTTCTCTTTCACTGCAGAGATCTGAGCCTTGACGTGAGGACTTTAACCCAAAGATCTGCAGAGACGTGCTTCTTCAGCCTTAATAATTTTATTTACAAAGAAAACTTCAATTCAAAATTAAGAGAGAAGATGGCCATCAGTTGGAAGATCTGTTTCTCCACTGTCATTTTGCTTCCCATGGTAAGAAAAGATGTTTTCTTTATGATATAAATACGTGTTCTCAAGACCAGCACTTGCTCAGAGCGAAGGATCTTAGGACAGTTGGGTTAACGGCTGGACTTGATTATTTGAAAGTCCTTTTCCAACCTAAGATACTTCTAAGGTTCTATGTTTTCTTCATTCTGTACTTGTGCAGAAGAGTATAAAACCCCTACAACAAATCCATGTTGCATTTCAACTCAGTTTTTTGCCAGACCATTCATCATAACCATGCTTCTCATCATAGCTCCAGAGCACTGCACAGAAGGATCCTGTGACAAATAACAGTACTAGTTAAATTCTGTCTCATGATCACTAACAGCCTTCTGTAACTTCCATGCAAATGCTTTACAACTGCTTAATATCCAGATATTCATGTACTGCCCTTTAATAGCTCGATATTTAAAAGCATTCTTGACATGTATTTTACTTCTTGACATGGAAGTGACGTGACCAGAGTACCTTTTAGCAATTCTTAAAGAGCTCCTTGCTCACATGTGTCAATGTCTGATCTTTCACAGCACATATCAGTCAGCATATAGAATCAGAAAAGCATTGGGCTGAAAGGGACCTCCAAAGGTCATCTACTCTAACTCTCCTACAACAAGCAGGGACATCTCTAACTAGAACAGATTGCTCTGAGCCCCATCAAGCCTGACCTTGAACATCTCCAGGGATGGGACCTCCACCATTGTTGTGGTGCATATCTGAATAGCAGCATTATTTCAGCTGCATTCTATATGATAGGATGGCAGCTGATAGTGTGCTGGTAGCATAACTCGTCTAGTCAAACAATATACAAATGTCTGGTCTTTGAATTCTTTTTGAGCACATAATTCCTCTGACTGTTGCTTAATTTTTGTGGTCAGGTATAAAATATTACTTGTTAACAATGTAAATGTGTTCCATATGAATATCAGAAAGAACTTCTTGCCAGTGAGGGTACCGGAGCACTGGAACAGGCTGCCCAGGGGGGTTGTGGAGTCTCCATTTCTGGAGATATTCAAGATCCTCCTGGATGTGTTCCTGTGAGACTTGATTTTTTGCTGTGTCTGAAATACTTACATTAGATTTCCTGTAAGCTAGTGAAGAGGGGAAAGTCCATCCCCCATCTCTCTCACACCCCTCATACCTCCCCCCTGCCTTGTAATGTGATTTAGATGCTGATGTTCATATAAGATTGCTATCATCTTGGCTATAAAAGGAGTTTACATCAAATTCAGATGCTGGGTTTTTGGACAGTTTACATAAACACACATCTGGAGCTTAGGGACAGGGTTTAGTTGTGGCCCTGGGACAGCTGGGTTAATGGTTGGGCTTGATGATCTTGGAGGTGTTCGCCAGCCTCTATGATTCCATGTCTTGGTTTCTTATGAGTTCCCATCTTACAGCTAAGCTCAGAATAGCCTCAATTCTTCCTCGTCTATAAGTGTATACACCAGCAGACTGGTAGAACTGCTGAATTCCTGAGTGTGCAAACATATTTTTAGACTGGAACAAAATG
Source organism: Upupa epops (assembly GCA_013397515.1). Classification (NCBI taxonomy): domain Eukaryota; kingdom Metazoa; phylum Chordata; class Aves; order Bucerotiformes; family Upupidae; genus Upupa; species Upupa epops. The sequence goes on along the minus strand of VZRI01012091.1, from coordinate 143,199 downwards.
AATTAAATGCTTAGAGGAATGGGAAGGCAAAAGACACTTTCTTTATATGGCCAGTGATCTGCAGTGGTTTAAGATTTTTGATTTTCAGCTTGAGACAGCCAAGAGGTGTCTTCTTATTTAGAGGTGAACACTTTTTAATTAAGGGAAATTAATGTGACTGAACATATCTCTCAAGCTTCCTGATGGATGACCTTCCTGGCAAATGCAGAAGGACAGCAAGTTTCCAATTCCTAGTGTTTCAGGACAGAAGTGTGATCGCTGGGCTGGATAATTAGTTATCAGCTCCAGCCTTTGCAAAGAACAGTTCTAATGAAACACTGTGAGGCAAACCAGAGCTAATAAGAGCAAATGTGCTTTTATATATCTGTGTGTGTGTATATATATATATATATGCACTGTTATAAATATATGTGCTATGTGTATGATCACCTTTAGGACTCCACGGCTTTATTATAGTCTCTTGCAGCAACCCAGACTCTTAAAATTCTCAGTTTTATGCACATGAACTTGTGTATTTGCACACACACCGCTTCATGCATGGAAGAGACAGCTATGACAGAGATTGTGCCATAATTTCTGATTGATATTAATTCCTTATTACATCCCTGAGTTTCTTCACACAGACTGAAGTTAAAGAATGATATGATTGTTTCTGTAATGCTTGTGGTATTTGCTTTCCATTGGGACACACTTTCTCTTTAAACCACGGCTAACGTGCTGTGCTGATGTCCTCAAGTCAGTACTTCTCTGTCCTGTGGATTTTCAGATCTTTCTTAAAAAAATTAGAGTACATTTAAGTGTCATCCTGACCTCTAGGAGGTTCCTGAGACCAATCATCTTTTACATTGCTTTCTGCTAAACACAGCTGGTACTGTTCAAGATATCACCAGTTACTCTGATGGAGAACTTGTTCTCAGCAGTTGGGATTGATCTTTACTGTGTGCCACATGTTTCCACCTCTTGCTCTCAGTGTGGCTGCATTGGCTTCTAAACCTGTGGGTCTCCTTGGAGATGCAGTGTTTGGCTTCAGCAATAGACAGACCCATGCTACCCACAGAAAACCGTAGCATCCAGACTTCACCTTCATAAACCAGTTAAGAAAAGGTAAAAAGTGGATGAAATGTGTTGCTGCAAAATTGTAGGTGGCTTCAAGTATAGGTGTATACAACTCATAAAGAACACATGAATAAATAATTAGAAATAATAATGTGAAGCTATCAAAGAATCACAGAATTGTTTAGGTTGGAAAGCACCTTTAAGAGCATCAAGTCCAACTGTTAACCTGCAAACCTGCACTGCCAGGTCACCACTAACTCATGTCCCTCTCACCATGTCCCCATAGCTTTTCAATCTTTCTAGGGATGGTGACTCCACCACTGCCCTGGGCTGCCAAGGCTAGGCATGGAAAACCCTTTTGGGGAAGAAATTGTTCCTCATGGACAACCTAAAACTCTTTTGCCACAACTTGAGGCTGTTTCCTCTCATCCTATTTTAGGTTACCTGGGAGAAAAGAACAGCCCACACCTTACTCCAACCTCCTGAACTTGAGGTAGTTTTCCAGAGTGAGGTGGTCTCCCCCAAACCTCCTTTTCCCAAGGCTAAACATCCCTGGCTCCTTCAGCTGCTCCTCAGAGCACTTGTCCTCCAGACACTGCTGCTTTGCTGCCTTTCTCTGGACACACTCCAGCCCCTTCTGGGAGTGAGGGCTCCAAAACTGAACATGGACTTCTCATGAGCTTAACAGACTATTCTGTATCAGCCTATCTCAAAGGTTTTCCACCTTCTTATTAATCACTTAGAACTGCAGGAAGGATCTAGAAGCATGACACATGCTAGGATTTTATAGAGGAATTCCCAAGGTTTCTTTTTTTCCTCATTCAAAATCCTCTCCTGCCTTTAAATATCTACATTGCTACTTTAGCTGTTTTTAATCTACGTTTTGTTACCTGGACTGATTCTTGGCTGTCACTCTCAGTCTCTGTTTTGTCTGAACACCTTTTTTCAGTTGTGCCTCAGTTTTCTGAGGCACAGATTTCTTTTTCTTCCGAATTCACGTTCACTGCCATTGTGATTAATCTTGTACTCCGTTCACCTGAGGTAGCAGTGGGCTCATTTTATTATGGAAAATATTAACAAAAGTCATCATAAAATTATTGAGGAGGTAGGATCCTAAACCATCATTCCTCTGTCTGGTTCCAAATGTACTTGAGAAACAATGAAATTCATGACTCACAAAGTTGGCTTAGTATATGAACTGAATTTTAAGTGTAACTGCAATGCAGGTGTTCTAACCGTCTGCGATAATTCAATCAGGTGTATTTCTTCAGCTAATACTTGGAATTTCTTCTGGATGCACTTTTTAGGGCTACTAAGTTTCAGTGTTCCACACTGTAAGGAGTTCTGCGTAGTCTTGCATTAGGTGGTGAATATTTGTTCACTAACTTCCTTGAAAAAAAACCCAGATGAAAAAGAAAAGTGTAAGTGATGCTTCTTGTATCCCAACACTGAAGTGTCATCAGTGCATGAGGGTCAGATGAGCAAATACAGATGTGGATGTGCAGACAGCATCTCATGGATCAGAGAATGAAATCATGATCTAACTAGGTGGTCCTGCTGTGGCAGGGGGGTTGGACTAGATGATCCTTCCAGGTCCCTTCTGATCCCTAATGATTCTATGATTCTATGAAGAGGTGAAGACAGAAACTAGACCTGTTTGCTCAGACCCTCTTTACTGAACAGTCTTTCTCAGTCTTAAATGTAGGTTTAGTCTGCAGAGAAGATAGTTTTCTGTGCTCTCCATGATTCATCTGCACCTTCCAGTGCCAGGCTGTGTTCAAAGAGCATCATCTACATTTCAGTCTCAGGGATTTTTTAAATATAATTCCAACACATAATTCTAACCTCTGGTTTCTTTCCGACACTCCTATATTTGTTAGAGAATCCATTTTCCAATGCAGCCCAAATGTGAGATTCCTCAGGCATTAAACATAGCTGTGTCTGTCCCTGCTCTTTAAGGAACTATTTTTTCCATGTAGAACTTAATGAAACAGTTTTTAATGAGTTTGTCAGCCTTATGGTTTGCAACATCTTATAACTCTATTAGAGAAGTCAAGTTCTCTGTATGATTGTTGGAGCGGGTCCAGAGAAGGGCAACAAGGCCGGCGTGAGATCTGGAGAACATGCCCTACAAAGAGCAGCTGAGGGAACTGAGGTTATTCAGACTAGAGAAGAGGAGGAGGAGAGGAGACTTTATAGCTCTCTACAACTACCTTAAAGGAGGTTGTCGTGAGGGTGGTGCTGGTCTAGTCTTCCAAATTACTAATGATAGGATGAGAGGAAGTGGCCTCAAGTTGCATCAGCAAAGGTTTGGATTGGATATTAGGAAGAAGTTCTTTATTGGCAGAGTGGATGGGCACTGGAACAGGCTGCCCAGGGAGGGAGTGGAGTCACCAACCCTAGAAATGTTTAAGAGGTGAGTAGATAGGACTCCTGAGGCCATTGTCTAGGGACTAGAGAGATGTTGAGATGAGGGCTGGACATGTTGATCCTGGAGGTCTTTTCCAGCCATCAAAAATCTACGATTGTATGATTGCATGATTGCAGCCACCTCTACCATAGTGCTCTTACATGGGACTCCCCTGTTACTGAAGTATAAATCCGAACCAGTGTAGCTGAGAAGTGCTGGGAATATTCTCCACAAGAGAAAACTGCTAGCTGAGACTACTGCTACTATAACTGTTCCTTTTTAATATATGGTGATGGTGTTGAGGGCAAGCAGCAGAATATTAAAACCTCTTAAAAACATAGGTCTTGTTTAAAAAAGAAAAGTCTTAGGTTGTGTAGGGTATATTGAGTAGGGTAGATTCAATGAAAAGGTTCAGAATGACTGAACCTTAACCAACAGCACCTGAGAAAATCAGTGATGCAAAACAACACAGCCCTTGATACCAACCAACTTCCAGACCTTTCAAGAGGTACAAAAATTAGAATCCTGAGTTCCAGATGGTCCTTAATCTGTCAACTATGTGGATACTATATTTCCACCTGATATATCCGTATATCAGGTGATATTTCCACCTGAGATATCTATAAGTCCCTGTATTTTCCTGAGGAACCCTAATATGTTGACACTCTTGTCTGAGATGCCTGAAGCTGGCTAGGAAACCTTCATGTTGTGTTGGTGCTCTTAGTACACCAGCACTTGTAACCTCACACTGGGCATCAGGTGTCAGTTATGGTTATAAGCAGAAGCTGAAGAAAGACACTTGGTTGAGCTAATAGGGAGGAATTTGGAGTGCAGAGGAGGAGAATAGCCTTTTCTCCCTGGTGGCAAGCTATAGGACCAGAAGAAATGTCTGTCAGCTGTTCAAGGGGAGGTTTAAGATGGATGTAAAGAAGTTCTTAACTGCACGGGTTATCAAACATTGGAACAGGCTGCCCAGGGCAGTGTTGGAGTCACCATCCATGGAGGGATTTAAAAGGCAGACAGACACAGTGCTGGGGGACATGGTTTAGGATCAATCTAGCAGTGCTGGCTCAAAGATTGAACTTGATCTTAAAGGTCTCTTGGAACCAAAGGTATTCTGTGATCCTGTGTTTCCCTGATATGATTTTAAGCTTATTAAGGTTATTTCCACAAAACATGAATGGCAGACAGGAAAGAAAATCCTACCATAGTCCACTGATGTGTGGGTCAAATGCAATGCACACCACCAGCTATCCACATGCAACTTCCCTTACTTTAGCAGGTGAGACATGCAGGTCTCAGGAATGCATGGCTGCGGGTTACAAAGAAGAAAAGAGTTGCCCTACATTAATGTGTTCACTTTTTTTGCCCTCTGTTAGTAGTAATAATTTCTGTGACAGGCAAATAATACAATGGCAACCCTGATTTACGGACTTTAATATGATTCTTTTCCCTGTTGGTTCTGTATTCATGAGCTTGGAGAAGCACTGGATGAGCAGTCAAGGAACAAATTGAGAAATGGGGAAAAAAAAGGAAAGAAAAATCAGAATCAGTGATTTTTCATGATGTTCAGCTATTAATATCCAGCACCTGGAGGGATATTGTTCAAGTTTCTAGCAAGTGTGATGCTGGCCTGCTATTTCTTGGATTTGCTGAGTCAGCAGCCTAAGACGATTTACTGTGGAGTCAGCTTGAAGAGATAGCTGTGATGCAGAACCAGAGCTAAATTTAAAAGAAGGGGGAAATGGAAGAAAAAGAGAAGAAAGAGAGGAAAAGCATATGAAAAGCCCCCCACATTTGCATCACTGCATCTTAAAGGATTTGTTATTTTATATTCTCTCCCTCCCCTCTCACTGCGGCTTGTAGTGACTGTTCTGTACCTTTGCTTCCCAATCTGGGAAGGAAACACTCTGCTGCTTCTCACGGTAAATGTATGTCCTACGGCATGAATTTGGGCCTTCCTGAGGATCAAGTAACTCTGCTGCAAGCTGCCTGTGTGAACATACAGGCTCAGGGCTTGCCCTAGGGTTACACACCACAAAGACCTCTATATGAACTGCCCAGAGGTTGCCTATGCAACAGCCATGGGGTTAGGAAATGGATGCAAGGCAGAGCGTACGGTGCTTAAGGCTGCTTCCAGGGCTCCTTTTTCAAAGCTGTAGAGACATGGCTATTTAATAAAAATCTATGGATCCCATAAAAAGCGTTGCCAGCCATAAAGCCCAAGTGTTGCTAACATTGCAGTCCCCAGGGGCACAGAACTCAACTCAACAAACCCCTCTTTGTTTCTCTGGGCAAGGGGTGAATAGCACACTCCAGGCTGGCTTGTACTCATGCTCCTGAAAAGAAAATTGCGTTTCTCCTAGATTTATTTTTTTTTCCTATGTGAAAATCCCTCGGAAGTGAGGATTCTGGAGAAAGGGGTGTCCTTTGTACTAAAATATGATGACTTCTCTAATATATTTAATTTATACCTGGAATGATAGTTGTGCCTCAAGTCATAGTATCATAAAGTCGTAGAATAAAAGAGTTACAGAAACGTAGAATTGTTCAGGTTGGAAAAGACCTTTTACAGCAGCAAGTCCAACAGTTAACCCAACTGTCCCAAGGCCACCTCTAAATCTTGACACTAAATTGCAGATCTACACGACTTTTAAACAAGTCCAAGGATGGCAGCCTGTTCCAAGGTCTGATGACCCTTTCCACGAAGAAGTTTTTCCTAATGTCCAACCTAAACTTCCTCTGGTGCAGCTTGAGGCCATTTCCTCTTGTCCTATCACCTATTCCCTGTGAAAACAGACCCACCTTCACTTCTCTACAACCTCCTTTCAGGTAGCTTTGGGCAGTAATAAGGTCTCACCTCAGCTTCCTCACTGTGGAGGACTTCACTTTCCTAATGGGAGGGGTTTGTCTCCATAGTTTCCTGTACACATCACAGCTGATTGTGTATCCAACTGCTGTCAGAAAATGACATTAGGCCAAGTTTTAACCTAAATAAAGATATTTATCTATATTAATATATACTATTATTAATATACCTATGTTAATATATACCTATATTAATATATACAGTGACAAGTAATAGACACCCCTAGATATGGCAGAACCCATCCTAAACCCCTCTTCTTACTACAGAGTCATTAAAAATTTGCTTAATCTAGACTTGGGTTTTAGTTCTTAGAAACAACTTATTTATTGAGCAGGATGTTAAGACTTTACAAATGTCATGTGGATGATGAATAGATGACAGCAAGTCCCTGCCATCCAAATGATAGTCTTGCATTAAGAATGAGTTGGGAATTTCTTTATAGAGTGGTTTATGGTGTTATAAAAAATGTTCTTTACTTCTTTCCCAGAATAAGTCTTAAAAATGAGGTGTTGAATATGTGTTCCCTTGTGGGCAGACGCCAGTGGATCGGTGTGTCTGCAGTAAAACCAAATGAAATAAATCCATGCCATGAACACTTTCGGTCTTTTGAAACCATGACAGAGATTTTAGAGACAACAGGAAAAAGTGTTTCCTCCACATGAGAGTATTTTAACATTTGACAAATCTTTCTGTAGTTCTTTGAACAGCTAATTCTTTCTTGCAAAGTTTAAAGAACTCAGTTTCAGCCACTCGTTCTCCTTTTTGTACAAAACAAACAGGATTTCCATGAATGAGCAGATGAAATAAACAAATGACAGCATGGGGGGGTGTGTGGGGTGTGTGTCAGTGGGTTGCTCTTGATTTCTTTTTTTGCTATCAATACAATTTAGACTGCAAACTTAATCAACTTGTTGTTTCCTGAGGGAAACCAGTGGCAATGAATGTCTTTCAGCCAGATTTAATTTGTGCCTGTTGGGGGGGTTCAATGCATTTTCTCCGAGGCTGCACTCCCTGCTCCTTTTTACTTTCTATATATGTAGCCTCACATTGAAAAATTCTCTTGACGATTGCAAAGTGATAAAGTTTGTGACTGTTCCTGGCCTTCCTGAGAACACGTTCATGCAAGGTCCTTTTCTGTCAAGCACTGCTCAATAGGCTCTTCTGGCGTGTGCAATCCTTATTAATTCTCTAAGAGCTTTAGACAGAAAAAGAAAACCCTTTCCCTTCCCTGTACTCTTTTGAAACACTTTTGCTCCCGCGAGCTCTCTCTGACTCAGCATCTAAGGCCAAAGTGGGTTATTCAGGGGATAGTTAGACTAAATATAGGCTGTTAATTTGGGTGTTGGAAGACTCCTGAAACAGTTTGTCAATGATTAGAGATATTGACATTTGCAGACGTGGGAAGGCAGAGTACAAGTTGTTTGTTAAAATTTATTCTTTCCTGATAGCCACATCCAAGCATGTTGCATATTTGAGCATTAAACTGGTTTGACTGGCTTATTTTGGCTTTTTTCTTTGCTAAGGGCTTGCCAGATAACTGATAAAGCAAACTGCACACTGGATAAGATTAGAGATATGCTAAAGCTCAAGGGTATGAGTTTGTGTTTACTTCCTCGCGAATATTAAAACGCTCTCTTTTTTTCCTTGCTGCCCTCTGGCTGAGCTGGTTTTAGTTATTATTTCTCTGTTAGCCAGTTCTATGATAAATTTCTCCATTACTTAAAAAAAAAATAACAAAATACTGACATGTTTGTGTGGCAATAGAAACTAAATTCACATTCAATTACAGGCTAAGCCAGTCCATTTTAGTAGCTCTTCCAGCAATGCAGATAGGCAACATCTAAATATTTTTAAGCAGCGTGCGTTGCCTGTTGTGTCTGAAGTAATGAGGAAACACCAGGTGAGCAAGCCGTGAGCTCATTTAAAATAACTGTTGGATCTCAATGCATCTTTTCAATCTTTAAGCTTTAACATTAAAAATTAAGAAGTTCCTACTCATCCCATAACTGGCTGTAGTGGTCATTGCCTTACACCTTCCACTTGCAGAGCAGCTGTAGGAGAGGCTGCAATATTGTATAGGCAGGCATCATCAGTGGGAACAGGCTGTAAGATGCTCAATGGCCTTTGATGCCCTAAGGATAACAGAGGAACATGAGCACATCTACACACATTTATTTTTCTATTTCTCTGGGTCATCTATAAATATGTGAGGGGTGTGTGTCAGGAGGATGGAGCCAGGCTCTTCGAGAGAAATATAGGTGATAGGACAAGGGGCAATGGGTGCAAGTTGGAACAGAGGAGGTTCCATATCAATATCAGAAGAAACTTCTTCACAGTGAGGGTGATGGAGCATTGGAACAGGCTGCCCAGGGGGGTTGTGGAGTCTCCTTCTCTGGAGACGTTCCAGACCTGCCTGGATGTGTGCCTGTGCGACTTGGTCTAGGTGATGCTGCTGTGGCAGGGGGATTAGAATAGAGGATCTTTCGAGGTCCGTTTTGATCCCTAATGATTTTATGATCTATCTTCCCCTAATCCTGAATGCAATGTGTGGTTTCAACTATATTTAACAGACGAGTCTCTTAGACCAATGAAGTTTCAAACAGTTTCATAACAATGTTCAGGCAAAGACAATAGTTTTCTTAATTCCCTACAGAAAAAAGAACTCTGACATGAGCTCAGGTGTCATTAGACAGCAGAGTATGGAAATGAGCTCATTTTGGAGACGTTTCTCAACTATCAGTGGCTGAATTCTTGTGCTACTGCTCAGAAATTCTATCAGCTTTAGTATTTTATTTTTTGACACCTCACAGCTAGTTCAGATATCTGGCGATTCAGGATCACTGTCAATTAAAGCGTGAGAGCTTGAAGATCAAATGTTTTTACTGCCCTAGGTTAATGCTCAATTTGAGCAATGGTGCAGCTTCCTCTTTCTCTCTGTGTCACTTGAGATCCCCTCGTGTCAAGAGAGACACTTCCCAGTGTCTAAAAGATGTGTGGAAAAGATAAATCTAGTTAATGCTAACAGTATGCTCAAGTATTAGAGTGATGGGCTAGAGACAGATGTATGAGATATGAGAAGTTGTGTGAAATATGAGAGGGTGCTGGTGAGCTGCCCTGACATATGTGCAGGGTTAAGGAGCTCTGTGAGACACTAGATTTTCAGATATTCTGAGAACCTAAAAACAGATAACCTAAAAAATTGGGTTGGATTCTGTATTCCTACTATTTTGCAGCAGCTCAAACCATAAGCAAAATCAGTTGTAGCTAAGTTACATGATTTCATCGGTTTACTGTACTGAAATGCTAATAAAATACCTCTGGTTTTCTGCCTTTTCTCTCTAATTCCTTTGGTATCTAACTTATTCTCAGCCATAACATCCATGTACATGGATAGTACACACCCTAGTAGCTTGGGTGCTCTACAGAAGGACACATGGGATGGCCAGAGCATAGAATCATTGAATCATTTATGTTGGAAAGACCTTTAAGATGATTGAGTTCAAAAGTTAGCCTAACTCTGCCACTATACCACAGTGAAGGGTTTCCTAACACTGAAGTCCATCATTAATCTTCATCTTATTAATACCTTCATATTTGTGTTGACATACTCATTCCTTCTCCACTTCACAGAAGCTCATTCTGATTGTGTACTAGCTGTGTTTTTTCTGAGCTTTTCAGGCTTGTGGTAACAGCAATCAAGGGAAAGAGCCAGGCAGGAGTGCACAGCTCTGTACCGCAGGCATTGCAGGGTTGTCACCAGCCACTACAATTAATTGTAGAAGAAAAATTTGACTTCTCCTGCTGGGATGCAATAACTCCAAGACACATCAAGATGTGTGGGAATCTAGGATGGTTAAAAGTTTCAGAAACAGGCTATGAGGGAGCTACAATGTGGACGCTGTCACAGATGAAGTAGCATCCAGTATTTTGAAGCCCAAATACATAACATTAGGGTTTCTGAGTCAGTAGGCAAGGACCCTGGTAAATGCAGCATGAAAAAGGAGCCCAGCAGAACCTTTACCTCTTTCTTCAGGATGCCAACATATTGATGCTTCCACACTGTTAGCAAATTAAATTTGGGAAGAGAGGCTTGAATGTACCGGCCAGCACTTATTACCTGTTGTGTAGGGCAGTAACCATTTATGCTGGGGATTTAAAGCCCTTTTTTTTTCCCTTTTTGGATTTTTGTGACACTGAAAAATTGTCTCTTGTTTAAATATGAAAAGATTCCCGAGTCCTAAATGTCTGCGCATTGCAGTCAGCTGCAAACAGCACAGCTGAAGCATCTGGTACCCTTGGAGAGAGCCCCTCTGCCACTGAGCTCTGCATCCAGAACGCCCTTGTACCTGCCAATTGAAATGACCGGTTTAACCCTTTAGATTCCATGCTGCAGGGAACAACAGGAGGTGTACCAGGCGGATAATGAAATGCATGGCAAGGCTGTCCTTGTTCACTGAGCTGTCCTTTATCCAGGCAGATTTCTCTGTAGCAGTAGAGCAGAAAATGCTGGAGCAGAATCTGGGTCATGACAAGACACTGAAAGTGAGACCTGTGGCTGATCTGCCGGGGTCTGAAACGCATCCAAGTCCTGCTGGCTGGTTTGGAATGAAGTCACTTTTTAAGGGAGAGATCTGTGCTTAGAAGATCATATCTATCACTGTACGTTATCCCTCCTTAAATCAAATCGTACCCTGTGGTGAGATAAGAGCAAAATGGGGCCTTGAGATAGGGCATGCAATCTGGCACTGGGGTTTGGTGAGTTATTTTGTTTTCTAGTAATCTCGCAATGCTGATTTGATAGTCTTTCTGAACATACTGAAACCTGCTTTCAAGTTCAGCTCATGAAGTATAGCGTAGTCAGGGGTAGGATTTTCTAAGACTCATTGCTGCATGGTTGCAGAGCAGGGGCTGAGTTCCACACATCACCCACCCAGGAACTCTTTGGAAGTCAGGATCCAAAGATTTTTGAGTTAGAGTTTGCAATGTCAGAGTATCCTTGATATAGCCGTTCATATTAGCACCTACAGTGGTAGGAAACAGGAAAAAAAGAAGCAAGCAAACAAAACCTCAGCCGCAAAAAACAGGAACCCTTGGAAAGGAGAAAGAGGGAGCTGTGTGTCTAAGACACCTGCAGCTAGAACTGGCCACAAACACAATATTTCATGCTGCACCAAACCTTTTATGGTCTGTGTTCCCTTTCAAAAATATTTTTGGGGATCCTGTCCTATAGTAATAAAAATAAAACAGTAAATAAATAAACAAGCAAACAAACAAATAAAGAAAACTAATAAAATACAAATAAATGAAAATAAAATAATATTAATTGAGATGAATTGAGTAAAATAAAGAAACAATAGAAAATAAAAATAGAATACAGT
>VZRI01012091.1:82535-131320 GCA_013397515.1 Upupa epops | reverse complement strand
AAGAAAAGAAAAGAAAAGAAAAGAAAAGAAAAGAAAAGAAAAGAAAAGAAAAGAAAAGAAAAGAAAAGAAAAGAAAAGAAAAGAAAAGAAAAGAAAAGAAGAGAAAAGAAAAGAAGAGAAAAGAGAAATCTTCCTGGATGGATTCTAACTGCAAATTCACTGGGTGTAAGAAGGCTATAGCTGGCCCACAGATAAGCACATAGCACCAGTAAAGATTCTGCCTGTTCTGTGATGAAGACTGGGTATTCCATCACACATTGCTGGATTCTGCTTTTTGTTGCTAGCGGGCACTGCCAGTCTCTCTCCATATTAGGTTTTTTACCCAGATAACTTAAGACAATAAATATTGAACAATGCTGCAGGAGTGTGCTCATATATAAACTTTTCTTTTCCCCCACAGAGCAGGTTGCTTCACCTTTTAAAAGTTTGATTGCAAAAATCCTGAAATATATCACTGTGACAGTTTCAAGCAAAAGAGACTCTGGGCTTGAATGACACCTCAGTTCCTCTCTGTAAAGATCAACTCTCTATAAAAGTGAAGTTTTTATATCATATTTTGTATTCATAGCAGCGTTCAATGACTGTGAATGTAGCCAACACATGGGAAAGCAGTTACCTCATATGCTTCCATCATAAGTTGGGATGACAGATGAATGAGGCAGCACTGAGGCTCTGCCAGCAATGTCCACTGAGCTGCTCCTGTCCCCTAGCACAAGGACAACCAGAAATGCCTCTAACTTGACTTTTCTTTTTTGGTGATTTGGTGGTGGTGGAGGTTTTGCTGTGTACAGACTCACTAATCTTCATTAGGAAGGTTTTGTCTGTTGCCTCTATCTTCCTTTCTAATCCCCTATGCTGAACTCCAGGCTGGCTCCTCTCACTGCGTCGGTGCTCAGACACACCATTCAGCCTGATCCCTTCTTTCCTTCATGAATATGTACTTTATAACCCTTCTTGCATTTTTACTTTTAAATAATAGTGAAACCCTCCAGAGACAGGAAGAAGAAAGAAAGGTTTGTTGAGAAAGCTACTGTAGACACAGTCTTTTGTGCAAAGATTTGATTCCTTGTGGGATTTGAGTGGATTTTTTGGGTTGTGAGAGTTTGATTTCCCCTCCACTTTGGCAAGACATCTAAACCAGTGCCTCTTAGCAGTGAAAGGAGAAGGAGGGAGATTGAGAATGAGCTTGAGCACTTCCCATTACCACTGCTGCAATGAGCTCTTTGCCTCCTTCTATGTTTTCCCAAGTCCCAAAGCCCCTTTGGGGGAATATTAGAGTGAGAGCTGTAGCACGATGCACTTGCTGGAGACGCCTGTGGGGAGGAGTGGAAGGAGGAATGTGTGTGATAGTTGAGGGCAAATAGCTTTAATTTAATTAGTAGATTAATTAAAGCTTGCTCCCTTGGGTAGGGTGTATGCGTGTGTGTGGAGAAAGTGTTTCTGCAACCTCCTGTAGCTGTTCCTCATGCATTTCTGTTCCAAGTGTGACTCAGATGGGGTTTCTATTGAACTTGCTGGGAGCCTGCACAAAACAAATTTCCTGTCTGAGATCTTTTCTCTTCAGGGTTTTGTTTAAATGTAATGAAGTATAAATGGGCAAATAATAATGAGTAATAACAAGAGCTTTTCTTGCAAATGAATGCGGCATTCGGCAGCACAACAAGTGCAGAACTCCTAAAAGCTTCGCTGTTTCTCAATGTCCCCACAGTGAGAGAGGTCTTACAACAGATTCCCTCAGCTTTCAGGCAAAGAAACTCACCAGGAGTACTTGGTAGCCTTGACCTTACATAGTTCCTGAAGAAAGAAAGTTAAGACCTGGGCTGGTTCAACAAGACAATAGCCAGTAGGTACAGAGAAGTGATTATTGACCTTTACTCAGTACTTGGACCTGTTCTAGACTATTACATCCATACACTGATAGAAAGAGTACATTAAAGTTGTCAATCAGTTGTAGCAAGTTGAGAGGAAGGGGGGTTGTGGAGTCTTCTCTGGAGACGTTCCAGACCCGCCTGGCTGTGTTCCTCTGTGACTTGGTCTAGGTGATCCTGCTGTGGCAGGGGGATTGGAATGGGCAATCTTTCAGGATCCCTTCCAATCCTTAATGATTCTATGATTCTGCGAGTGGTTGCATCTTGCCAGTACAAGGTTTTGAGAACCATGGCTTGGTATTGCCTCCTGTTAAAGAAAGGATAAAGATATTCATTGGTTTAACTCAAGATATCAGTTCCCGTGGAAATCATCAGCTACACTGAGAATGCCTCACCATGCTCAAAGAAAGGTTTTTCAAGTCATTTCTAAGATAAAACCCAGCTAAGGCAAACTGAAGAATAGGTTTACCCCACGCTGCACAACACATGTTTTGTCCAGAGATACCACTTCAGAAGGAATCCACTGAGTGAAGGGAACTGTTGATTATGCCACTGCTCTTGTCTAATCTGCCATGTGACAGGCATCTCTCCAGGAGCCAGGAGTGTAACAAGACAACCGTACCTCAAATTCATGTAAATCAGTCTGAAAGGGATCAATGCCTTTATTTTATTTATTTTTTAGCAGTGTTTGTGGGGTTTTTTTTCCTTCACAATTTGCTTAAAGAATGGTGTTAAAGCTCTGCTGTGGACTGTACAGTCGTGCCTTGAGTTGAATACATTTCTGATGGCTTTAGCCTTTCTCTCACTCTGAAGTGTTTTGAAATTACAGGAGTTTGGGTGCTGTTTCCATAGACAGAAAAAAAGGCAATCAAGCAGCAACGGAAGGGCCTTCCTGGAGACAACAATTTGTTTGAGTGCCAAGTCAGGGTTGTGGGCACTCATGGTGATGTAAATCAGTCTTGAAAAAGTCCAGATCATCAGAGCTCCTTCCCAAATGCCCCTATTTTTAAAACAACCTTTTGCAAGTCTTGGCCCTGGTTTGACCAGCTGAATCATTGCTGATAAGAACAGGCATGAAATCTAATAACGTTGTTTCCACGACACAGAAATGTTCTTTGTCTTCTTTTGGCAATGTTCACTTTAAAAAGCAGCTTCTTATAACATGTTTCTACATTTTAAAACCAAAAGTCATAACAGAATCAGTCAAAATTGTAATTCAGCAGGAAGGGAGTGATCTAATATACCTAGTGGATTAAACTCCTCTCTTGCATTACTTTCGAGACAACATTTAGCCAAAAGGTGATTCAGACTCTATTTCATCTCTGTGTTGATGTAAAACACCATCCAGGAGGGATTTAACAAAGGGTTTTATTGTGGTGGTTTCTTATCTCTATTTCTTCAATCCTCTCCTTATGGTTCTGGTGCCTGATACGACATATCCTGAACGGAGTGGAAATATTCTCATTCACTCTGCAAAAGTAAAGAATCAGATCTTTACAGGGAGAATACAGAAGGCAGCTAATGGTACTGAATCCCTGCCTTCAATCACTGCTATCTGGAAACGACAATGCCAAGCGGATCTCATTGTTCAGTATCACACCTTCCCTACAACTTCAAAGCATGTATTCCAGTCCAGGAGTTGCTCAAGCATACTGGTGATTTTTTTTTTCACTTCTGTAGATCCACTGAGCCACCTTGTGTAGTGAAACCACATTTTAAAGCAATTGACAATGTTCTTACAAAGAGTAAGATGAGCAGGAAACTCCCATGCATGCTGTTTTCAGTGGCTGTGGACATAGCAGACCAGAAACATCCCAGATTTCCTATGAAAAGACCTGCTTGAGTAAGTTAAGAAAATTGTTCAAGTGGTGAAAGAGAGATGTTTGGGGCTGCTAGTGTCCACAGTATCCAAAATACCCTGACAGACAGCAAACATAAAGGTTCATGCAAGCAACAGCAACTGGAGATCAAGTGAGGCACCTTAAGGCATCAAGTGGTCTAGACACTGGAATGAGCTGCCCAGAGAGGTAGTGGAGTCTCCTTTGGGGGCATTTAAAACCCACCTGGATTTGTTCCTGTGCAACTTGATCTAGGGGATCCTGCTGTGGCAGGGGGTTGGACTGGATGATCTTTCGAGGTCTCTTCCGATCTGTAACAGTCTGTGATTCTGACATCTGTGCTTAGACTTCTGACCTGCTGGCTTTGGGAATAGCTGCATGTTAACACCATATACAATGCACAAATCAGGAGAGCTACCTAAGCATGCTGTCCAGTTTGAATTCATACCCTTTGTTCCTCTGTACAAGTGCTTGGAAGAATAATCCTAATGCAGTCCAGTTTGTTCTCTTCGTTGTCTACTCAGTGTTGCTTTTAGTCCCTTGGATGTATTATCAGGACCATCTCCCCCCTATTTGCAGGTTTTTCTGGACATGAGGCTCTGAGACACCATGTCAGCAGCTTGCACCATGCTGTCTAATGTGAAGCACAGCCTGTGCTACCAGCTTGGAAGAAGTGGAGAGCTATTACTCTGCTCTGTAGATCTTGCACCAAATCAAAGAGCTTGATTCATTGCTTTTCCTGTAAGGAAATCTTGGGAAAAGGAAGAATTGCTCTCAAAGCAACTCCTGCTCATCTACCTTGCTGCCTTGCTCCCAGCATTTCATATGCTTGAACCAAAACAAGGAGAGAAGTTATTTAAATTCCCTGCTGAATAAGCTGACACCACTATTTATTTCCATGTGCAGGGAACTGTGTAGTACTTCTGCACAATTCCTCCCACCTGATTCCTTCCCTGGAGCACCCCTGTGTTTGAGCAATGCCTTGCTTAAACATGACTTTTGCTAATCTGCTTTTCACATGTATTTAGGGCAGGTCTGGAAGCAGCAGGACTGTGTCCACCTGGTTCTTTGCTCTCAGTGGCTTTCTTTAATGGAACAGTTCAACATAAAGCAGCACCATGAGAGTCTGAGAGAATAGGTGCAGGCTACAGCACTGCAGCATCATCAGCATCACCATTATTATTAATATCACCAGAATATCAAGGGAATAACCCAGAGTTAAGTATTCAAACGCACACACAGAGCTTGGCAGTTTAATTTTGTGCTGGCCACCTTAATAAAAACAGAGGAAGAAATAGAAACACTCGTAATTTGTTGTAATTCTGCACTGTTGTAGCCAGTTGCTTTTGTCTCTAAGTGCTTTCGAGGTCCCTTCCAATCCCTAATGATTCTCTGATTCTTTCAGAAGTAAGCAAACATGGGTTGTATTTTATAATTCTGTATTGATTTTATATTGATTTTTATTGATTTTATATTTTCTATATATATTTTACCTTTTTTATATTTAAGGTGATTTTATATATACATTTCAATATATTTGAAATGTATGTTATGTTTTATATAATATTTTTCTGTATTTTATTTGTATTTGTTTATATTTTTGTCTATACAATGATATCCATTTTTTAAACCAGTGTGAGTCAAACGCCTCTCTGTTAAGAGTAACAGCAGTCTGATTTTTGTAAAAGACTCCGTTTCTTGGAGTAGCCACTTGAGTTCTGGTTTGCTTCTAGTGTGCATCAAAGTATGCTTTAACTGCACCTATCACTGGTATCTTCTGGGAAACTGAAAGCAGACTGTCGCTGCTGAACTCAGAAAGTTGCAAATGTCCTTGAGGCAAAAGAAATGAAATCAGGAGGCCATGCAGTTCAAGCTGACACTGTGCTCTGCTGTTCGGTCCTTGAAGACTGACTCGACAGATTAAAGGCTCTACCAATACACAGCTAACGGAGACACATGGAACGTCGAGCATTTTGGGGGAGACGTGATAACGTTCAAGCATCTCAGCATTCAGAGAGAGGAACATTTTGTTATTAACAATCCAAACCTGCTTTTATTTTCTCAGGTACTGTGTTGCTTGTTAGCAGAGATGACAGGCAGCATCTGTTCTCTCTTCTGGCCCCGAGGTTAATATCTCCTCCCTCCTTTTGCTCCCTGTCTCACAGACACTGTGATTTTTTTTAATCTATTGATGAAGAGCATTGCAGAATGGTGTGAAGCTGGTTAGAGAAAGTCACATCAAAATATTCTGCTGCTAGAGAGAGCTTAAGGAAGTCTACCAGCACATTGCTCTGCACTTAGCAGTCTGTGTTTTGAACACACCCTGAGCCAGACTTTCTCAGATCCAATTGACTAAATGCAGTTAGCTTGGTCAGATACATCTGGCAAGATATGCCTGTCTGCAAGGCAAACAATAAAGCCTGAGCTTTTCACCTCAGCCTTGCTTTATAATCATCAAGTACCAGCTTTCATTTACACCTCCTAAAGAAGATACCAAAACCAGGATAAATCAGAGTCCTTTGTTCTTTCACTATAGATTGTATTGCAACATTCTTCTCAGAGGTCTATGATTACTCCATAGTACATTAAAATCTTAGATTTATTAGTGTTTAATGGAATCTCCCTTATGAGGGAGCTGGGGCTCTTGAGCTTGGAGGAGGCTGAGGGGGGATCTCATTCATGTCCATAAATATGTGAGGGGTGGGTGTCAGGAGGATGGAACCAGGCTCTTCTCAAGGTCATCTGGTGATAGGACAGGGGTCAATGGGTGCCAGTTGGAACAGAGGAGGTTCCATATCATTATCAGCAGGAACTTCTTCCCAGGGAGGGTAACATCCTTGGAACAGATTGCCCAGGGGGGTTGTGGAGTCCCCTTCTCTGGGGACGTTCCAGACCCACCTGGCTGTGTTCCTGTGCAACTTGGTCTGGGTGATCCTGCTGTGGCAGGAGGATTGGACTAGATGATCTTTCGATCTCTCTTCCGATCCTTAATGGTTCTATGATTCTATGACCTTCATAAATTCATATATATATGTTTTGAAATCCTGTATCAAGCTGAAAAGGGTTCTGGAGGTTAATAAGTGTGTGAAGAATTATTTTCTTATGTTTTTGACATCCTGCTTGTGTAGACAATATGCATTTTAATTATATTATTGTCATTATTATTAAATAACAGATTTTCTGATTTACACATCCTGAACTGTATAGAAATCACCACATTCATACACTGAGATAAACCCCTGGACTTTCCTTTCAACCTTGGGCAGCTGTGGGGAGTGAACCAGTACCAGGAGTAGAACCCTGATTTATTTCCCATTTCTCCTTCAGCTTTTTTACAAGATATTCTAAGAACTTGACTGTCTGCCAATGAAATATTCCCAGTCTTCGCTGAGGTTTAGGGGAAGATGTTGCAAACCCCTTTACATTCGTGGGAGATCCTAGAGATCCGTGACAATATAAATTTTCCAGGCCCTTGTGAGCCCTTAGAACAGAACAGTGTTTGTTCTGAAGATAAACAAATCTAATATGGTTATGCCTGCTGCATCCCATGAGGAAAATAGCTGAAATGTACGATGGGGATCTTGGAGAAGAAACCGTATAGCTTTGTCAGTTCCTATAAATGATGAGCAGGGTTTTCCAGTAGAGGGTGGTTGGGAAACCCTGTCTGTCTTTGCAATAGGGATGGTGACTTATGAGTGTTACAAGGTCAGAATGATGAGAATGGCTTTACACCTCCAAGCACAACACAGAGTTGTCACATCAATACCTTGGGATTTGCTGTAAGAGGATATTGAGTGTGTGGTGGCACTTCTATGGGTTACCGACCCAAACTGGTCAGTCCATTCCCTCTACTGGGATGTGAGGGGAGTAAAATTGAATTGTTCACATTGGGCTCCACAGCAGACTGACACAGATTGAATTCAGGTATTGCTTTCCCTGTTTGCTTGTTTCTGCTTGGCAGAAAGGGAAGCCAGATCACCTGACAGGTCAACTCTACCTTCTCTGTAATTGCCCCTGATCAAGAGTGAAGGAAATGGGATGAGGACTATGAAACAGCAAAATATCTCCACTGGACAAAGGTGATCTGTTCCATCTACAACCAGTGAGCTGGAGTACTTTTGCTATTGGAATAGGCTGAGGGAGCTGGGGTTGTTCAGCTGAAGAAGAGAAGACTCCAGGGAGACTTTATGGCTACCTTCCAATACTCAAGAAGAACCTACAAGAAGGCTGGAGAGGGAATTTTCCCAAGAGGATCTAACAATAGGACAAGGGGAAATTGTATTAAACTGAAGGAGAGTAGATTTAGACTAGATCTTAGGAAGAAATTCTTCAGTATAAGAATAGAGACTCTGAACCAAGTTTCCCAGAGAGATTGCCCCCCTCTCTGGAGACAAGGCCACGTAGGATGAAAATTAAGCTTATAACACTCTTGAATTGATATTCCTTGGCCATGGTCTGCAATAGGAATGAAATCCTGTATTGATTCCCGGGAATGGGTCACATTCTTACTGTGTTGCTGCTTTGGATTGCAATGTTCCTCTAAACTAAGCGGGGGGTGGGGGGGAGGATTCTCCCACTTTCTGTAGTGGACAGCCTTAGAGACTTCATTTGGATCAAATAATCCCAGTTTCATTGGCATTGCACTCTCGTTTGGCAAGAAAGTTGCCTTGTATTCACTGGGAATAAAGGAAGAAGAAACATTAGGAAATGGACAGGGATGAAAGACTGAGAGGCAGAGCTTTGAATTGAGAGTCCTGAGTGAGGTTAATGGATTCTACAAGACTCATAGGAAACTGATGGAAGATCAAACCAAGCCTCACTTGTTTTCTTATTCCTTTTTAAATTATTTCTTTAATTAGAGAATTCAGCCTTATTTGAGGTAAGGAACAGAAGAAAATAAACACATTTGAAATTACACAGGGGGAGCAACATAAAAAACCTAAGCGATTTATAACCACTAACTCCATAGAGATGCCTTAAGCATTATGTGAGGGGAAAAAAGGTTCATTGCATTTTTCTGCCACCTTTTAAAGATGTCTTTATTTCTTTTTCTTGTTGGAGTGAGATCTCAAAGCTTGCTGATATTTCAACATCAAACCATTAGCTATTTTCAGCTTGTAATTGTTCTTTCTCCACATTTTTCTCTCAATATTTCAGGTTATGGCAACCCATTCCAACTGCATCATTAAAAAAGAGCAAGAGACTTGTCTGGAGAAGATACGGAGGGCAGCTGCCCTGAACCCTCTCAATGACTCTTCTCCAGGTGAGTTTCAGGTTGGGGGTAGATGATGTGCACTGGAGCTGATGGTTTCTAAGCATTTCCTTTTATATCTGCAGGGGTTTTCAGCAGTGTCAATGCCAACACCTTGCGGTAAGAGGTGCAGTCACTGCAGCTGAATGAGCTTAGAGAAACATTATAGGGACAAAAAAATCAATCCATTTGGATGTTCCAGTACAATTACTGGTTATTATCAGAGGTCAGGAACCTGCTTCTCTAGTTTAGGTGGTGCAGTGACGTATGTCTACACAATTAATGGGAAAAACAAGAGAAGAAACATTATACCTGGAAGGGCCTTGATAGTGTTTAGGGCTTTTACTGGTGCAGGTGGCAACCGCTGTTGGGTACTGGACATAAGACTGAGTGCATCACTGGTCTGTTCTGGAACAGTTCGTTCCCTCTCATGATCGCTATAATAATTTGCCCAGTCTCTCACATGATCTGAAGCAGGGATTAGCATTGTGATGACCATTATCTTGATGTAGAATACTGGTGCTGTTGCTGAGATAAGAAACTGAGGCAGCAAGCAAGGAAGAAATTAATAGTTTAATATCCTGTCTCATTTCCCACTGACTGCAGCAGAAGCTGCTTGTGGCCAGCACCAATGAGAGAAGGGCAAAGAATGACAAAGAAACTAATTGGAAACCAGGGTGTATCTTCAGATTTCCTGTTCAAACTCCTTCTTCTGTGACTAGAATTGGTAAAACTGAAGAGCAAAGCAGATAGAGCACATTGTGTGTGGATGATAAAGGAGGGGATATTTCTCACCCCTTTTCTTCCCCACATTTTAACCCAGGTGCAAGAGAGAGTAGGATGCAGCTTTTCATTACAGTTATTACTGTTACTACTATTGTGGTGAAACTGAGGACACTGTGTACATCAGGCAGTGAGTGATGTCGCTGCTTGTTGCAGGGCTATTGGACAGGAGGTCTTTCCCAACCCTATGATTCTATGTGATTTCAACATCCTCTTTGTGCATTACAGAAGAGCTTCCCAGTTTTTCCCTGGTCCATAAGTGGCACAAGCAAGGATGTAAGGGGAAAATCTGTTTCTCTTCCCCTACACCCTAGAATCATATCATAAAATGATTTGGGTTGGAAGGGACCTCAGAGATCATCCAGTTCCAACTCCCCTGCCATGGGCAGGGACACTTCTCACCAGACCACGTTGCCCAAAGCCCCATCCACACTGGCCTTGAACACTTCCAGGAGTGAAGCAGCCAGGTGACAGAGCTGGGCAACCTGTTCCAGTGCCTCAGCACCCTCACAGGAAGGAATTTCTTTCTAAGATCTAAAGATCAGAAGCTGACTGTGAGCCCTACTTCTTGTGATTATGCAGTGATTTTTATTTGGATTCAAGAGTTCATATCGCTTCCCAAGTCAAAAGCCCATTTCACCAGCCACTTTGTTCTTTATCACTCAAATCCAGAAGAACCCTGGTAATTGAGGGCTATTCAGACCCAACTCCTCCCCGGTTGCCTGTTCCAAATTCAAGGAGCACAGCTCAGAGATAGAGGAGGTCCAGAGCCATTGGAAAGGCTTTTGCATCATAATGTGATCAGAATGTATCACCCACTCACGCAGGAAGGGACCGAATCCTTTCAAGCAGTCCCTCAGCAACAGAGCCCAGCTGCTCTTTATTCTGTTCCCTCAGTAATTTTGGATTGAATCACTGGAAAGAAGATTTTCCCAGGCTCATTGTGCATCTTTTAGTTGTTCATCACATCCTGTGGCAACAAGTTCCACAGCTTAAGTGGCTTTGGGTAAAGAAGTTGTATCTCCTCAAAGACATTTATCTATATATCTATTTATCTATTATTTATCTATTATAATAATCAATAGTAGTTTATCTGCTTCTCTTTAGAGACTTTGCCTTCCACAGTGATAGTTCTCCTGACTAGAAAGCAGAAAGTCACACGCTTTGAGGTCACAAAAGGAAGAACACCTTACAGGTTACTACATTTTGCAATAACTCAGCTCGCCTACCCTTGTTTTGCTCCCTTGCTGTGTTCAGCATCTGTGAACACAGATAGAAATTAAATGGTTCCCCAGAGCTTCCTTGGGTGAAATCCAACCCAAGTTCAATGGTGATGCTGCAATTGCAACCATAAGGCTTGAAGAGCAAGGCTGACACCACAGCATAAAAAGCATCCAACCCTCACCTCTTAGGATTTGATATTTCCCCTCACTTTGTCAGACTTTAATTAACAGCAAGCAAGGTGGCTCAAACAATTGTAAGCAAAGCCTGTGAACCCTGCACCTGGTGGTGCTCTGTATGGGAATGGAATCTACAGAGCACAAACACATGAGAAGTTTTCCTCCCCCAAGGACTTGCATGGGAATGCTTCATCTACAAGACTCCCCATGCCACTGGGGCGAAGAGAGAACACCCATAGCAGGCAAGATGAGAGACTGACACATAGAAAAGCTGAGAAGATGGGGAAACAAAGATCACCTATCAGTGCCACCTCAACCCCTGCCAAGAAACTAGAAAGACAGCCAGATATCTGTGGAGTTGAGGAAGGAGGTGGGACAAGGGATGCCAGACTCTGCAGTCTGGAGTGGTGATTGGACCTCTCTTCTCTCCCCTCACTTTCCCTTTCCCTCTACTGTGTTCTCTGAGTGAGGCATAGAATCATTAGGGATCAGAAAGGACCTCAAAAGATCATCCAGTCCAATGCCCCTGCTACAGCAGGATCACCCAGACCAAAGTTCAGGTGGGTTTCAGACATCTCCAGAGAAGGAGACTCCACAGACTCCCCCGGGCAGCCGCTTCACCCAGTGCCCCAGTGCATCTGGTAACTTTAGTGGTTTCTGTACCCTCTGAGTCCAATATTGGGTAATTTTGGTCATTCTCTGTGCTCTTGGAGTTCAGATTCTGATCATTTCAGTAAACTTGCCTTTCATGCAGACCTATGGAGGAGATCTCCTTACTTTGACCCCAAGTGGATCCCTGAACCTGAGTCACTTCCTTTTCTTAAGATCAGGATGTGACACACCTTTCTGCTCATTGCTGTTTTCTCTACTTCTGCTGCTGCGTAATGTCTGTAATGCTTCAGAGATGTTATCTTGGGATTGTCTGTTAGGTTTTTGATGGATTCTTCCTCTTCTATGCTTTAAAGTCTTTAGAAGCCTTTATATAAAAAGAAATAAGGGCATGTGGTGACCCTGTGTGTGCATCTCTGTTCATCCATCACCTGTGGTCTGAACGAAAAAGAGAGTTTCAAGAAAGTGAAATCTCAGCAGGACCCAGAATATGACTCCTTTACTCTGGAGAAGAAATTAAAGTGATAAAGGGAAATAATGAAAGCCAAAGGCAGAAAGGAATTGAAGGAGGGGAACAATTGCTTCATAGTCAGCTTCTTCAGGCAGCAGAGCCAGGTTATTTCTTACATTATTGTTTCCAATCTCCATTGTTTGAGTTTTTGTCCCTATTTAATGTAGAGCTGCCCCAACTCCTGCTAGATGCTCTTCTAACTGTCAGCAGTCCTCAAGAGATTTTTCTGCCAGATAAAACTGATAAAGCTCATTGTTGATCCAGATGTACCCTTTCTCATTGTTCTGTTTTTCCATTGAGGCTCCACTGACCTGTTCCAAGCCCTGGGGCTAGGAAAGAGTGGCACAGGAGTTACTCAGATACTTAATGATGGTTTCCTGGCTCAGGTACATTTTGCATGGGATTCATCTAATTAACTGTTCATACCTGCAAATGCATCTGCACTACAGAAGAGCCAGTCACCTCCCTCATTTTGTAACTTCAGATGGTCTAATCCATAGGGCCTGAGAGACAGATAATTTCATACCCTAAGGAGATCAGATGGGGGGTATTTTTTGGTTAGGGACAAGTAAGAAAGAGTGACCATCTCAGCAATAAACAATCACCCTGTCAATGTTTGCATCTTATCATACACATCCTACCTTTAGCATCTGACTCTCTCGTTCTGATTAGGTTGTTCTAGAGATCTAGACTACCCAAAAAAATCTGGACTGTGAGTTTTATCATGAGATCTTTTGATCAGTAGGTGTCTTCTTCATGCCATCCAAGTACTTAACTGTACTAGATTTACTTAGATTCGTATGAACAAATTTTACAATATCTCCTTAAGTGATGACCTCAAAAGACAGGCAGCCCTCCCCTGGTACTGAACTGACAGTCTCCCAGCTGTCTGCCTCCTAGTGGATTCATACCTCACCTGGTTGTTAACTCCAAAGACCTTGTGCATTTGCTGGTTTGGTGTGGGTTCTACTGATCATTTGTGTCTGATACTGTACTGGGACACAAGATCACAGCATGGAAATGCACCACCCAGAGAAATCCCATGATAGAGCAAGCTGAGGTAGGATGATAACAATTACAACACAAGAATTTGAATAGAAAAGATGTGATGAGGACACTCACTGGTGATTGTGTGGTTCATGAGTCACTGTCTGATTAATCTTTTAACTTGCAGTCCTTGTAGCCAGTCCCACTCGTGTCATTCCTCTGGAAAATGCTGAAGGGCAGTACCATTGTCAGGCAAGTCAAGCAGTTCAAATGAAATAAGTATTTGCACTGTCTACATTGATCTTTGTTAGGAGAAACTCTATCGACAAGTTACCCTGTAAATCACCTGGAAAGAAACTGGTAGTGATGCCAAGGGGGTAGGAGGTGGTAACTGGAAGGCACTGGAGGTAATGCAAGAAGAGAGTAGAGTATGAAAAGTGTTGTCATCTTCATATGATGATGGAGCACACTTTTATACTTTAGATTTTTATTTGATGCCTCTACAACCTCTTGTTCTTTCAGAGTCCTTTCATTATCTGCTCTTATTTCCCTTGGCACTACTGGGAAAGCATTACTTCATTGTGTGCCTGCATATGTGTGCATGGGTCTCCTTTATTGATGCAGCTGTGCACAACAATAGGACCATGACTGCTCTTCTCACACTCAGCTTTTAAACACTATTGAATTCTTCAAGTTGGGAGGGTATAGAGATGAATATGGCTCCACATCGAAATGTTCTCCACTTGGCTCCTATCTCGGCCAAGATAGTGACCTAGATAGATTTCATCTGCCTGAATACATCTGCTTTTGATCAAAAGAAGCCTTTTTGTGCCCAAGGACTTAGCCATATGACACTGCATAAAGGATTGTCTGCTAACCTCACAGTGGAGATGGTGCAACGAAGTAGAAATTTCAAGTTACCTGTTAGGATACCTGTGCACCACTTGATACACGAGCAAAGACCAAGCTTTACTCTTTCTCAGGCCAATGCAAGAAAAAGAGCTTCACTGATCTCAGTTTTCCAAGCATTGACTCAGTCTTTAGCTCTTTGTCGAGTATCTTTGGAGGTGTGAAGTTTGGTGGTATGAATTCTGGAAGGATAACAAAAATAGAGTGAAATAAAACTCGAGGTAGGCAAGTGATGCACAATGCAATTGCTCATCACCAGCTGATGGATGCTAAGCCTTACCCTGAGCAGTGATCAGCCCCTCCTGGCCATCTTCCCCCAGTTTATGTACTGGACATATCCTGTGGTATGGAATGCCCTTTGGCTGGTTTAGGTCAGCTGCCCTAGTTAAGTCCCTCCCCTAATTCCTTGTGCACCTGCTTACTGGCAGAGCATGGGAAAAGAAAAGGTTCTTCACTTGGTATAAATGCTACTCAGCAACAACTAAAGGGCCAGTGTGTGATCAGTATCATTCTCTTATTAAATCCAGAACTCAGCATTGTACCAGCTACTAGGACTGAAAAAATACTGTATCCCAGCCCAAACCAGGACAGTCAGAGGCAAACTGCTTTTGAATGATCTGTGCAACCAGCTCTTCCTTATAACAGCTAGAGATGGAACAACCTCCAGTGGATATGATAGATATGAATGCTTCAGTGTCTGTCCTAGGAGTCTTAGCCCCAAATGCTACTGGTTTTTATCCACTGCTTTGTCTCCAGGCATATGATTTGTCTCTTAAGATTTAAGTAACCAACACCCCAACTACCTAGCTTAAACTTGGTGTAAGTAGCCACTGAAGACCTGTGGGTCCCCCTTATTCCTTTCAAACTGCTGTGGTTTCCTGATATTTGTGGGATATATTTTTCTCTGGAATGGCCTTTTATCTCTCTCTCCTGACTCAAGAGGGGATCCAGAGGACAAGTTATGCTATAGGGACTCTAAGATAGTTAAAACTTTGATGAGGTGATCACCAGCCCAGAAAAGATCAGTTACGATGAGTCAAAGATGCAAAGATCCTGGATTCCTATCATCTTGGGCAGCAAGAGGACATTCTGCTGGCACATTCAGTAGCTTTTGGGTGGTTTAAATGAAGACTGCTTCCTTTGCAAGCTCTCCTAATAAATCTCAGTTTAGTCATCTTCTCAGCATTTGCTGGACTTCCATTCAGATGGGAAATGAAGGGAAGGAAAAGTACTGGAATTTGACGCCCACAACTCTGAAAACACCATTAACTGTGAAGCGTGTGTATGGGTTACAATCCCTCGCCAATGGTTTATTCACTGTAAAAACTTTTACCTGGTTCTTTCAAAGCTATTGCTTTTGTTATCTCCAGAACTGCCAGGAAGTCCTTCTTTAATAACTGAGGAACATAATTCACAAGAAAAAAAGGTGGACTGGAATTTGTCCAGGCAACTGGGTGAGATATTTCCTTGGATAAGCTTCATTTCTGAGAGCAAGAATGAATAAAGTAGGTTTTTTCTCCAAACAGTTTGCTCATAAAAAAAAACACATGGAAAAAAAAATAAGAGGAGGTTTAGGTTAAATTTTAAAGTAGTTTGGACCAAAAAAATAACTGTTAGCAAATTTGAAAATAAAACTGTATGGAAAACTCATGACAGAATATTGCCCAAGTACTGCTGCTTTAATTAGGCTTCAATAAAATAAAGAAAGGTTAAAATTAGAAATAAAAAGCTGAAAGAAAAATTTCCTGTCTGCCTGTACAACTCTGTGTTTCATGTCAGCCCAAAGGAAGGGAAAACAATCACTTCACAGAATCATCAGGGATCAAAAGGGACCTCAAAAGATCATCCAGTCCAATCCCCCTGCCACAGCAGGATCACCCAGACCAAGTCACACAGGAACACAGCCAGGTGGGTCTGGAACGTCTCCAGAGAAGGAGACTCCACCACCCCCCTGTGCAGCCTGTTCCAGTGCTCTGTTCCCCTCACTGGGAAGAAGTTCCTTCTGATCTTGTCCTATCACTAGAGTCCCTTGTAAAAAATCCCTCTCCACTTTTCATTATACTTATTTCAAGCTAGATCCTTCCACCCTCATTCCAACATGAACCCTGGACCTCAACACTTCCAGGGATGGAGCATCCACAACCTTTCTGGGCAAGTACCTCAGCACCCAATCAACTGAATCATAAGTGAGCATCCAGTTGTCCTATTTTAGTATGACTTTATCAGTTCTTTGTAGCTACTTTAAAACTACATTCTTGTGCTACATCCCATCAGGCAGCTGCTGCAGAAGCAAATACATTTCAATGATTAATTACTGAGCTTCCTTGCATGCAAACTGTGTTTTCATGAAGGTCCTAAACCCACACTGTATGTCTGTAAAACACGAGCGAGTCAGGTGTCAGACATCTGGATGTTCTTCCAAAAGGTGTTTCAGTGAAGACGCTCTTCTGTTCCTATTCCCATGGCACATTCTCTGGCTGTCTGCTGCGTTTTCTGACAGAAGTGAGTCTTTATCACTTCTTCACTTTGTCAGCGTCACTGAGAAAAGACATAGGAGTAAGAGAGAGGACTTGATTCTTTCTGCAACCAATGACACAGTTGACTGGGTTCTAGGATCTTTATCCCTCATGATGGAACATGGATTAAGACAGCATGGATTGGCTTTTCATTTCCTTGCACTGGCAGTGGTATATTTCAGAGAAATCCTAAATAAACCCTAGATGTTGCCTGCAAATTGCGTTCCAGTGTCCAAGGGATCCTGAAACAAAAGAAGGAGAGAATTACATTGGAGAGCTTCAAGACTGGGTGCACATAAAAAACAGGTGTCTCTAGATTCCTTAGGGTATCAAGACATTCTGCCATGAGCCCTGCAGACAATCTGGACTGGCAGTCTGATCCTATGAAGCATCTCAAATTGCACTAAAACCCTATCCTTGTGAAAATAAATCACCTTCTTACAGTGGAAATAGATGATATAGCTACATAAAACTTTCATTCAGCCAAGCTTCTTCAATAATCAATGATAAAGAGTGGAAGACTTCTACATGTATATGGTTACCCACAGACACCATCATTTTATCACTGGAATGACTTTCAGGGCTTCAATAAACACATTGTCTTCACGGATTACAGTGACACTACCAGCTGAGACATCAGGGAAGCAGTTTTATTCTATACAGGGAGATACCCACTGCCTTTTGAGATGCCCTGGATGTTTAAGATATCCACACAGTGCTGGAGGAAGTGGCAGATTTTCATCAAAGTGACAGTTTTGAAATACAAGCAGGAGGTTAACCAACAGGTCAGTTGGCCCTGGTGACATGGGCAGGCAGCTGAAGTTCACCTCAGTTTGCATGAAGACATAATTGAATTTCTTCCTATGAGTTTAAAAGAGCTACAGGACTTACTGTGCCAGGGTGGTGAACCACTGACCCAGGTTGCCCAGAAGCCCCATCCCTGGAAATATTCCTGGTCCAGTTGGACATGGCTTTGAGAGCAGCTTGGTCTAGTTAAAGATGTCCCTGCTCACTACAGGGGGTTTGGACTAGATGAGCTTTGGAGATCCCTTCCAACCTAGGACATTCTATGATTCTATGAATCTCAAGTGAAAGAGATAGGAATCTCCAGAGAATGAGTCTTTTTTTTCCTAAAAGACTCCTCTGAAAAAGTGAGGAAACTAATGAAAAAGATGCCTATCTTTGTGCATTGAGTGTAGAGAGAAAGAGAAAAACACAGAGATTACTGAAGCAAAGTGTTCTGACCCCTGGCTAATAGTGGTGTTTGGTTTTTAACATAGAAACCCTGGGATTTCTGTGCGCATTGATCCACAGAGTTTGGCTGAACTAGCTGAATTACTCAAAGGCAAGGAAAGGCTAATACAGCAATAATTTATGGTTTCTGCTTGAGTTTATGAAAGCTTAGAAGGATGTAAAAGATGCCGGTTTATACGCTAATAAAGACAAAATACAAATGTTGATGGCCAGTAAATATGACAGGATCTACCAAACCAGAGTGAAAATAGGACTGTTGGCTGTCTTGAAGGGTTGGATGCCCAGGGGGGTTGTGGAGTCTCCTTCTCTGGAGAAATTCAAGGCCCACCTTGATCTGTTCCTGTGCAACTTATTTTAGGTGATCCGGCCGTGGCAGAGGGATTGGACTAGATGATCTTTCGCGGTCCCTTCTGATCCATAGTGATTCTATGATTCTATGTTTTATCACCCTGGCATGATGAAGGGGCTATAATATACCTGCCAGTCCCCATTCTACCATCACAATGTCATGACATTCCCTGTTGCTAATGATGACAGTGAGGATTCTTGTTCCTTCTTTTGACTCTGTGTTGGAAAGATCAAAGCTGAGTAGAGACATTAGAGCAGAGATGCAGCATGTGACACTTGTTTTCATCAGCTGACAGGGTGTTGAGTTAGTGGAGCACACACTTCCCAAGAAAAATGTGTGTGGGAAGATATGCTCCAGCCTGGGACTTGCTCCAGAGAAGCATGACCATGGTCACGCTCTTTTGCTTACCCATGGAGGCTGTAGTCACCTGATCCATCATTTGCATTAGAAGACACTATCAAGTGTCCTTCCATTGCTGCCCTTCATTCAGTTCTTCATTTAGTCTCTCATTAGAGGCAGATTTAACACTCTTAGTGGCGGTGCAGCCAGGAAAGTGAACTGGCTGGACCTCATCTTAATTTTCTATGAAGGTGGCACTGTTTGAACTTCCTTGGTTGTCCTTTTACACTTTGATGTGAAGATGAGAAGACTATAGAAATTTTGGGGTTTTTTTTTAATTGAGCCAGCATGTAGTTGTTCTCACGGAGCGTGAGATTTCTATGCCGTAGGTATTTTCATCTCAGCTATGGTCTCAAATTTGCCTTCCCGGTAGTCAGTAGACAAAAGCTGACTTTTTTAGGAAATGACTCATCAGCCCCATTTCAAAGATCTGCTTCCACATGAGACACCTTGTTCTCCAGGATTGCCTATTTCTGTCCAGTGCTACAAACATTTGGAGGGCCGTTCCAATGTAGATGATGGCAACTGGCCAGTTGAATCCCACTCTGGAAAGCACACTTGCCAGTTATTTCTTGTTTTGTTAATGGCAGTGGTTGCTTCTACTTAGACCAGCTACTGGGAACAAGAAGAGGTTAGAATGAACTCCAGTGGCTCTTCATTTATAACCTAAATGGGAAGAAATTCTGTGCAGTTAAGAATAATTTCCTTTCCACCAGTGCATGGGCTTCTGGAGGAACATTCTGACATCCCACATCTTGTATATTTGAAATCACTCCTATTGTTACCTGTAGGATCACTAGGACACTCTAGTCACGGATCAAGTGTTGTTAGCCCAAAGACTCAAAAAAGTCCTCTCAGCCTCTTCTTTACCATGACGAGTTATTTTCCTGAGGAGATTTCACCAAGCACCAATGTTCTCTCATTGGTTGCCAATGGGTAAAATTCTCCAACCAGAAAATTTCTTCTGTTGTTTCACCTTATCCTGAGTTACATCCCCTACTTCTTAATATCCTTTACAAACTTAAGCCAAGAAGTTCATTACAGGAAGCTGTCTACTCAATAATATATGCAATTGAATAAGTGTAATAATTTGGACTGCTGACAGGTTTTTGCATATTGATTTTTCCTCAGCAAAATAAAACTGTAGAACAGTAAGTTAAATTGACTTCAGACAGATGAGCAAGTTACAGAACCATAGCAAGTTATTAACTACTTTGTCAGCAGTAGAAAAATATCAGCATATACTCCTCTTACCATGACCCAAGTGAGATAATTCACCATAGAGGAGGTAATAACACCTTCAGTATCAAATCCCTGAGCCCTAATTTTGTCCACAAAGTTCAATTTTTAGTTCTACTTCATTAGACACTGAAACTATGACCTTTCTTTTGTTGGAAATAACAGTGGATTGGTTCTTCATCCCCTTTGCAAGATGCTGAGGAGATTGGAAAACTTGAAATAGCCCTGTAGTATCTGCTGAACGTCATGACCTCTTCTATCACAGAAACTGCATGTCCAATATTTATTGTAGGGGGTTTTTTAGAGTTTCTGGGCTAGGAAGGATGAGGGTGGGGAGAAGAAGATCCTTGANTTAACTACTTTGTCAGCAGTAGAATGGGAGTGGGGAGAAGAAGATCCTTGTTTTTGCCCATGAGCTGCTGACCAGCATTGCCTACTTGGAATGTCCATGGTAATTTGCTCCTGGCAAAGGGGAGGTACAGAACATATCCAATTCCTTCCACAAGTCCCTGTCATGAAATAGAAGGGACAGGACAGGAAAAAGGGGTTGACCTCTTGATTTCATGCAGTTTTCCAGTTTTCTGTTAAAGAAATGAAGCAAAGAAGACCTCTTCTCTCATGTTATGTTTTGGGGGTCAAAAAGCTTAATGTCTTGAAATATTTCATTCTAGAGAGAAGACTTTTTCTTGCTATAGTAGACAAAAAGCAACCTCACCTGTGCTATTTTGATACTCCCCAGTTGAGATTTCATTTTCTAATATGAATTCTAACAAAGAAGTCGGTTATTCGATGGTGCAGGAATGTTTTAGTAATACAATGCTGAAGTTTAAAGGTGAAGTTAATCTCAGGTTAGCTGGCAGAAAGCAGCATGTTTGCTTAAAGTCAACATCTTGCTCCTCCATAATATGCCTTCTCTCCTATTGACCCTTTCCCCCTCGTTTCATATCTACAGGAACAGTAAATATTTGGATTCAATTCCAAATCATCTTTTTTGATTATATTTTTATCAAATACATGTAGTATTCCTGTAAGAGAAGCAGAAAGGGATAGAATTCAGAATCTTGCCATACAGAATTCAAACTGACCTCAGTTAAAATAGATGTTCTTTCTTCCTCTTTTCATTTCTGAAGTTTGCTCCTGGATACCATGAAGACTTATGATTTTGACAGCTCAATGAGTACTTAGTGTCTTATCAATTATTTAGGGATGAATCAAAGTGATTACTTCCATCCTGCATCATACTGTAAATATGTAGTTTAGAAGCACTTTGCTTTTAAACACGGGTAGCTTTGAGCCTCAGGTCACATGGAAATATCCAGACAGACTCACTTCCCAGCTAATAATACTCTTATATCTACCTCAGCTTGTTTTCTGAAAAGATCACCCAAAAATCACTTTTAAGGTCTTAATGAGTCTTAAACTGAAAGCATCTTTTAGCAAAATTACATTAGGAAACACCAAAAAGGTGGTGGAAGGGTTCTGTGGTCAGCACCAGCTCTTCCTCTTCTCCACCAGGATTTCCTGGTGCTGCTTCCAGTCTGCAACCTTACTGTTTCAGTAAAGAGAACTGTGCTGGGCTCTGTGTTTAGGGGAAAAGGTCCTCCTTGGGGAACAATTGCATCTCTGGATGTTAGACATCTAATTTCTTGGCTAAATTAGCTGGCTAGTCTCCCAAAGCTCCTTGTACAGTTGATAGATACTGAGATTTACATTCACTTTGCATATTAAAACATCTAAATTAGGGTGTCGTAATATGGAAGCTGAGTCCCACACAATGTGAATCCATAATCACAAAGAGTTTAGCTACCTATTTCAATTCCCAGTCCTGGATTTCCTCTGTCTCCACAATTCACATATATTATTGTTTTCCTGGTAAGGCAACACCTGAGTTTAGATGTTACAGCTTTCCACCTAGAAAAGCAGATAGCCTCATCTTGTGGACAAGGACCTAGAGCTGATCTTCTTATCGATCATTTTCCTTGCCTTTCTGGTTACCCTGAAAGCCTTTGCAGACTTTCTGACTGCCTGCCTTTCCATAGCAGCTTGTACTTCTGAAAATCAAGCCATATATTTCATGCTCAAAGTGTTGTTATAATTGATTGGTGTGTCTCCTTTACAGGAAAACAAATCAAAGGACGCATAGTGAAGCAACACAACTAAAAGTCAGAATCATAACAAAAAGTAAGGTTAGAATAATCTATGAGTGACTCACGGAAAAAAAAAGACTGGAAATAGAAGTCAATGCACAAGGAAACGCTTCAGGAGCAAAAACCAATTATTAGAGACAGTAACTAATCATGCTCAAACCATGCGGCAAAAGCCAAGCCAAACTGCAATAATGACCACAAACAATTAATTAAATGTGCTGAAGGACTCATATATATTTGGAGAATGCACCTCATCTTAATTTCCAAGACGTGAAAGTACTTGAATCTGCTTCAGGTTTTTCTTTGTAGAGCCAAATGATTAATATAATTCTACTTCTTCTCACTAACCTGTAAACTGCTTAAAACAGAACCCGTTGTTATCACAACTGAAAAAGCTAGGACAAAATTAAGTACAGTACTACCAGTCAGTAGAACTCTTCTGTAATTGCCTTCCTACAGGATATACAAGAGTCACTGAATTGTTTCCCATTCTTCTTCTGGATTGAGGACCTATGAAGAAAAGTTCAAATGGAGCAATTGCAGCTATTCACCCGAACAGCTTCTTGCTTCTGGGTTACAAATGGAGCATCTTCTGTGCACTCTCTGATTTGTTTTCTATATGTACTCTAAACAGTCAGGATACTCTACCTCAGGGTACATGTAAACATCTCTCTCTATTCTATACCTATATAAACACATAACCATCCCACTAAATAACATCTGACTCTAACTGGGTTTTACAGAAGGAGTTGATTTTCTAGGTGCTGAGTAATATGACATCAGTTCATGCTCAGAATATCAGGAATGCATTTGTTACCATCGATTTATGACACTGATGTAATCAGTCCGTCTACGTCACAAATAATCTAATAACAGAAACATAAAGCAGTTGCTCTATAACCAACACACGTGTGTGTAATTCTGCCCTGTAACATATTTTCCTTACCCTTTGTCCAACAAATAAGAAAGACGCAGATGACAAGAACTCTCAAACTTTGTTTTTATTTATGGTTTGTTTTGCCTGGATGCAGGGAACAATCTCTGAGACATCCACAGGTCACTTGAGGCTAATTTTCTGGTTTTCCATAATCACAGAATGTTAGGGATTGGAAGGGACTTTGTAAAATCATTTAGTCCAATCCCCACCACCACAGCAGGATCACCTAGATTCAGTTGCACAGGAACACTTCCAGGCGGGTTTTAAACGTCTCCCAAGAGGAGACTCCACAACCTCCCTGGGCAGCCCTTTCCAGTACTCTGGCACCCTCACTGTGAAGAAGTTTCTTCTTATCTTGTTGTGGAACCTCCTATGTTCCAGCCCATGGATTTATGTACATTCAATTTGCTCAACACATCCCTAACACAGCCCTCATTAACCAAGGCAGGGTCCTCTCTTGCCTCAACTTCCTCTGGAGTCTCAGCAGTCTGGGCTTTGATATCCAGACAGCTCCCAGAAGAGACAGAGGCAAAGAAAGTGTTCAGTATGTCTGCTTTCTCTGTACCCTTTGCCTTCAGAGCATCCAGCTCAGGGGTCCCACATTGCCTCTAGGTTTAGTTTAACTGCAATGTATTTAAAGAACTCCTTTTTGCTACCCTTGACCTCTCTTGCAAGGTTTAATTCCAAGGAGGCCTTGGCTCTCCTAGTTGCATCCCTACATCCTCTGCCTAGAGTCTTATAAACATTCCAAATGGCTATTCCCTCCTTCCATGACCTATAGACTTTCTTCTTCCTCTTGAGTTTGCCCAGCAGTTTCCTGTTTAACCATTCAAGTCTTCTGGCTCCCTTTCTTGACCTCCTATTGGGATGCTCTGATCTTGAGCTTGAAAGTGGTCCTTGAATGTTAACCAACTATCTTGGACCCCTTTCCCTGCCAGTACTCTGTCCCATGGGATTTCCCCTAGCAATTGCTTGAAATGGCCAAAGTTGGCCCTCCTGAAGTCCAGGGGTGTGATTCTGCTGGGTATTCTATTCTTATCACACGAGACTCTGAACTGCACCATCTCATGGTCACTGCAACCAAGGCTGCCCTCGTCTTTCAGTACTTCAATCATAGCTTCTTAAATACCTCAAGGGATGGTGACTCAACCACCCCCCTGGGAAGGCTGAGCCAGTGCCTCATCAGTCTTTCTGTAAAGAAATTCTTCCCAAAATCTCTCGCAGTTTGCACAGGCCCACCGCTCAAGTCTCCAAACTTAGTCTTCTATCAAGAATCACAACTTTGCTTTAAGATTTCTTTTTTAGATACTCCAACATCTTGAACAAAATGCAGCTGTTCTCTTCCTGTTCAGGAATATGAAGACGAATGTGTTAGCATGCCAGTATCAACTGGCTTCTTATAATCTATTTATTTCCTTTGTTTTCATGCACTAGATCAGGAGGTCCCATGGGCTCTAATAAGGAATTGCTTGACTCACTGCTGGAACAATTTCCAGAAGAGATTATGGAATTTGCACATTGGAAGAAATTAAGTTATTTAATTCTCATTTCTCATCCTCAGAAGATTTGGAGGAACAAACAAGGAATAAATGCCTCTCAGGAGTACCCATACTGGCGTCACTGTGGTTACATCAGGAATGACTTTGGCCCAAGATCCATTATAACTTACCTCCTGCTAAAGAGGAGTGCCTTTTCCACTGAGGTACCAATTTATAAGCAATAGAAAAGCAAGAACGTGGAGAGGACAAGAGTTTGAATATGAAGGGGCAACTCACTTCTGAGCCTGTTACAACTCTTGCTCCTGAGAGTGTTTGGCTCTTAATGCCACCATTGTGGCTTAGTTTAGAATCACAGAATCATTAGGGATCAGAAGGGACCTTGAAAGATCATCCAGTCCAATCCCCCTGCCACAGCAGGACCACCTAGACCAAGTCACACAGGAACACAGCCAGGTGGGTCTGGAATGTCTCCAGATTGTGTTTTAGCTGTAAAAAGAGCAGAAAATCTTCTCACCCTCAGAACCTACGTGATGTTAATCTGTAAATTCCTTTGAGGGAACTTAGTGTCCATGTAACAGAATTTAATGTGAACTCTGAAATTACTAGTTAAATAGACTTGAGGTCAGTTGTTATTTTCAGTTGTTTAATATCAGTCTGATTTACTTTGTTTATTTATCCTTTCATAAAAGAGTCAAGACTCCTCACAGATTTATCGAGGCAACACTTGACCTCAGGCTTTGCCTGAATATGTCCCACTGAAAACCCTCTTCTACTTCATTGGGATTTTTTAAAGACTGTAATGTAATCTCATAACCAAAGATTACGTCAAGGTTTGTGGCCCATTTTTGTTCTATTTCAGTGCTGTTTTGCGATTAGTTAGAAACTAACAATCAAAGGAATGTGCTATAATGGTTTTCATTTGTGACAGGAGAGATTTGAAGCCCTGAAATTATTACTGGGAAACCTCAATGCTCAAGAGAATTGCTAGTAAATCTTCTCGTCTTCTTCCTTGCAACTAAATCCTCTCTCCATTTACAAAGAACTCCAAACCACCAAAAAGACACACTAAAAAAATTTCTACTTTCTCTGTATCCATGGTAACCAGTCATCTCAGTGAACTTTACAGATGTCTTCTTCACAGGCCCAAAAATCTAATGGGCCAAATACCATGACTCTCCATGGGTGGTAAAACTGGCAATGAACTGTTCAGCTTTGCAGCTTGGAAAGATTCCTTGTCTACAGCCCTAGCTGAAAGCCAGGCTTGTCAAGGCTTGTAGGGAAAAGCATTATAGAATGGAATAGAATGGAATAGAATAGAATAGAATAGAATAGAATAGAATAGAATAGAATAGAATAGAATAGATAAATAGATATATAAATATTTACTATCACTTAATTTTATCTAGCTTCTCCATCACCACAAACAATTGCAGGCTTTGTTAGTATTGTTAACTGAAATTGTTGGCACAGTTAAGACATGAAGCACAGTGATTTACGCTGCTGTTCTTAGTCAATCACTTTTTATGACTAAGTTGTACCTGTGAAGAGAGGATCCATTTGGGCAGGATCTGACAGGAAGGTGAGGCTTTCTAGAAAAGGAAAGCAGCTTTCTGGTTCTTATTTCATTGATTTTTCATTAAACTCTGTACAATTCTTCAATAAAGAAATCAGTCTGATTCCAAACACTTAAGAATTAAGATCTGTAGTACTATGATGCATGCAGGGCCTTCTAGGCACAGGTGCAATAACCTCTCTTTTATCTCACTCAGCTTTGAGAATTAATGGAAGATAGAGCTGATAAAGGAAAATGCCTAACATCTTCCTTTCCTACGAGGGAAGTGACTCAGATCGCCATAGTGGTGGGGTAGGACAATGACAGTCATTTCACCGCCACCAGCAATAAAATGAGTGAGGGGTTCCAGCTGCTGCCAGGCAAGGCTGCCTCCAGCAGGACCCCATGATCTCACATAACCCATATCCTGAGCGATGCCAGATCACACGCAGCTGGTGAGCTTGGCACTGGCTCAGGTTCTGGCAGCCTCTAAGTGTCATTCTGCCCTCCAGCAGCGCTGGAATAAAATCTTCCATTTCAGAGAGTCTCTGCCTGCAGAACAGCAAAGCGACAAATTTCTATTAGATGAATAGGCTCTTATTTTTATTATATTTATAGAAAGTTTTATAAAAAACACCCACCTGCCTATTTCCCAGATTATTGGCTTTTTAATCTTCTATATAATTAGACAAATACTTGGCCAATTTTGGAATTCTCCAAAGCTCACCTAAGGCCGACTGGTTGGCAGCACTTTAAGGATTCTGGAGGTTTTCTTGGATGAGATTTTCTTGGCAGGTGACAATGCAAAAGCAGCAATAAGCATGAGCTTAGAATAAATACCCTGAGAATGTAAAGATTTAAAGAGTTTTAAACGAATGAGAAATGCTAATACCCCTCTAATTATAGATAGCAGTGCCTCTCACTTAAAGGCAGATCTTTGCCATGTATAAAATATTTGAAGTAAAACCCAATAATTTGGTATAAAGGTTCCCTTTTGAGGTGTGTTTCGTATGAGACAGACAAGAAGAGTATTTCATCCTCTAGAGAGTAGTTCAGCTGGTCAAATTTTTGCATAAATGAGGTGATCCTTGTTCTGTTTTCACCCCTGAGACAGGACATGGTTCAACCTGTATGTCTAGTTGTATATATATTTACCCCCCACAAAGTAGTAGGAATAAGAATAGAGTTCTAGTATGATCAGAAGTTACTGGAGTGATGCAGAACATTCCAAAAAGGTGAAATCCTCGCTGTTAAACTCAGGTAAAATATCTAGCTCCCAATTCTAAAATACACACTTCATGCCTGGCAAATGCACGGCACGTACACTTAATCTTTGAGAGCTAAAGCCTTCTATCCTCACCTCACATTTTCCTACTCTTATATTATAAACCACATCATTCCAATAAAAGAAACAACATGGCTTGTGTTTCTTTAACTTTTTGTTTTATTATTATCTATGTAAGAAATTAAATCAGAGAATAACATAGTGTTTTGGGTTGGAAGAGACCTCTAAGGTCATAGAAAACTTAGGGATCAGAAGGGACCTTGAAAGATCATCTAGTCCAATCCCCCTGCCACAGCAGGATCACTCAGACCAAGTCACAGAGGAACACAGCCAGGTGGGCCTGGAATGTCTCTAGAGAAGGACAATCCACAGCCCCCCTGGACAGCCTGTTCCAATGCTCCGGGACCCTCACTGGGAAGAAGTTCCTGCTGATATTGAGATGGAACCTCCTCTGTTCCAGCTGGCACCCAGTGCCCCTTATCCTATCACCAAATGACCTTGAGAAGAACCTGGCTCCAACCTCCTAACACCCACCCCTCACATATTTACAGACATGAATGAGGTCCCCCCTCAGCCTCCTCTTCTCCAACCTCAAGAGACCCAGCTCCCTCAGCCTTTCCTCATCAGGGANTGGTCCCTGGGGTTGTTCTTGCCCAGATGCCAGACTCTCCCCTGACCCTTGTTGTCCCTCATTCCATCTCTCTGCCCAGCTCTCCAGCCTGTCCAGGTCTCACTGAACAGCAGCACAGTCTGCTGGGGTGTCAGTGACACCACCCGGCTCTGTGTCATCTAGTCCAACCCACCTACAACAAATGGGTATCTCTGATTAGAGCAGATTGCTCAGAGCCCCATCTTTCCTATATTTTTCCAGTGTTCTCTTCATAAATTACACTGATATTTAAAAAAATGCTGCACTTAGAGTGCCTTGGACTTCTGGAAATGTCATCCCATAAAACAACTCACTTCACCAATAATGACTTGCCAGGAGAAAATGTTACCACAGTTTATATAATTATCGTTAAACAAACAGTGGATTCTAAATAATTGTAATCCAGTGTTGTGTAACTTTGTACCAGGGGCAGCAGTTTTCTAGAAGAAAGTAATGGAAAATATTTACATGGCCCAACTGCTTGTAAGTTTAAGCAGTTGAGTTTTCTTCACAGCTCACATACAGCTGTAACTGAGTCATTTGGATGTATGGAGGTCCTTTGCTCTGATTCCAGCTCTGTTAACCCTAAGATTTGGCTTTGTCTGGGTGCCTTGTCTAATCGTTGGAAGATGATAGGTACCTCCAGAGGAAAATTTATCTTAGACTCTCTCTCTCAGCAATACAGGGTGCCCTCGCAGCCCAGAAGGCAAACTGGATCCTGGGCTGCATCAGAAGGGTGGTAAGCAGGGCAAGGGAGGGGATTCTCCCCCTCTACTCCACTATTATTATTTTATTAAATAATAATAAAAATTATTATTTAATAATTACTCCAGAGTAATAATTACTCTTGTGTAATAGCTGGGTCTGACAACGTGTGCTGGAAAAATAGAATTCATTCAAATATTTCCGGGGGTAGAACTGGGAAGGCAAAACTTTTCCTCTTTTCTCTGCTCACTACTCAGTCTTTCATATCCAAGATAGTTTAAATAAGGAATAGTTTCTCTTCTTCCTCAGGCATGATCAAGTGTTCTCTTTTCCAGTAAAGAACATCCTCCTTTAGTGGTTTTTAACCCCTGTTGTGCTTTTTTTTCCCTCTTTGCAATTATCACTTGATGTTTCTTTTCTACTCTCTTATGGACTTCCAGAAGAGGCTATTGCATCTGACAGTGTTTGTATCCTGATCTGAAACACCTACAGAACCAC
This sequence comes from Upupa epops, assembly GCA_013397515.1. Taxonomy (NCBI): domain Eukaryota; kingdom Metazoa; phylum Chordata; class Aves; order Bucerotiformes; family Upupidae; genus Upupa; species Upupa epops. The sequence goes on along the minus strand of VZRI01012091.1, from coordinate 102,135 downwards.
CACATCTATAACAGGAGCTCCTATAAGATCTTGGCCACATCCTCAGACCTCACTTAAGCCTTTATTTATGTTGGTATTTACCTGGATTTATAAAAGAACAGAGAGCACCTCCCTCCTATTGCCCCTCTCTGTAAGGCTTTTTGTGTGGTGTGCCCTTTAGAAGTCACTGTGCATTGCATAATTCAGTTTAATACGCTGGCTTGTAACATTCTGTTTCCTTTGATATTACTCTCCTGAAGGCAGTATGACCTTGAAGGTGATATTTTAAACTGATAAATGAGCTGAAAATCAAACCCAATGCTGTAAAGCAAAAGGATGGATTTTCATCTCAAGCTTTTATATCCATACAGAAGCCTTAGCATTTATTTCCCAAGGAAACAAATTGTAAGCAAATTCTTGTCTTGTATTTTGTAGGAACCCATAAATCCCTTTGTCCATTGTCCTGTCACCTCAGTTTTTTACAACTCTCCTTTATCCAATAATTTTGAGATTGCAGAATAGAGTCAGCAGTGTTTGACAGAGGTGCAGTAATCTCAAAGCTGCGAGTTCCTGTATGCTTTGTGAGGATGGCGTGAGAATGTACACAAAAGACAACAAAATAATTCTGTTCACTGAGAGGGGGATAGATGGGACTCACCCACCTCATAAGACGACTGAATAAATGACCAGTGAATTAGCACACAAGGTCTTTTCATCCAAGACACCTCACATCTCCGCTTTTGCATCTTCTCTTGAAAAATTGTTGGCAGAGAGGAGAAGGAAACTTGTTGCTCCAGGGACAGGATAAGGACATGAGAGGATGCTTTGGATTTAAATATGATGAGTGTAAGTGAGCGTATTGCAGCACAGAAATTAGGACATAAATCTACAGGGTTAGTACTGAGTCCTGGGGACATGGTGACTCCATGCTGCTGGAATAGAACAGGGTTTACTCTCAGCAGATTTAAAATGAGGTCCATCCCTTGAACTCAGAGAATCCTGATATAGGACTGCCTAAAATCTGGTTTTATATCTAGCCACTAGCATAACTAGGACTCTCAAGTCAACCCCAGACAGAGGTGAACACAAAGATTACGGACCAAACGCTATTTCAGAAGATCTCTTTGTCTCTATTATTCTGCCAACATGATTTGCTTCAGGTGATTTCAATCTTTATTCCTTTTATTTGTGCTTCCACAGTTATTTCAGATAAGCAGATAACATCCAGGAGCAGAAGTTTAGAGAGAAAAAGTGTTTAGCTCTGAGAAGATTAATTTGAAGCGATGAACAGGAAGAGGACTTGCGTGAACCTCCTTGGAGGGAGGATGGCTAGGATGGTTTCAGCATTAGGCACAACTTTAAAAATGCATCAAAAGATGCTGCAACATGAAATACACATAGCTTCCTCCTTGCTCTGAAATCTGGCCTTTCCCTGGAAAAGTTGTTCTTATTCAGCATATATTCCTAGGGTTATGAGGTACCCCCCTCAGCATCAAAAGTCATAGAATCAGAATGTCTCAGGTTGGAAGGGACCTTAGAGAACATCTACTCCAACCTCCCTGTGTGCCAGAGAGACCTCTCAACTAGGCTTGGTTGCTCAAGACCTCATCCAACCTGGCCTTGAACACCTCCAGGGATGGATGGGGCAGCTGCAACCTCTCTGAGCAATTTATTGTGGAGCCTCTCCACCCTTGTACTGGAGAACTGCTTCCTCAGGTCTAGTCTAAACCTAATCTCCTTCAGTTTAAAATGACTTCCCCTTGTCCTATCACTGGATTCCCATGTGACAAGTCCCTCTCCAGCCTTATTGAATTTTAAGTTAGATGTCATGGGCTTCATGTTAAATTAATATAAAATCCATGTTGTGCTTTAGCTGAGACCGGGACTTGAAGTACATTTCACAAAAACAGTAGAAGCTGGATCCTGCCACAGGGAGCTTCTACTCTAAACATGGGATTTATTTCACTTTCACAAGTGAAACTTGAGAAGGAGATGTAGGGATTGACCACATGGCTTTTCATAAGCAGTCACTGTGGTTTGTGGGTGGTTTGAATGGCTCAGGAGATGTACAGCTATGCTGGCACAGTTCACTGCCTGCAGCAACACGTCCCAGTCCTCAGGTGAACCCCTTCACTCTGGATCAGAAAGTGCATAAGGAAGGCTGCAAAGCTACGAGTCAGCCCCTGTGCAGAGGCAGAGTTGGTTCATCTCTAGTCCAAAGAACTCTATGGGTTCTCAGCCTCACTCCACTGAGTGTAGTCAGAGAAAAGAGTTTACAGGGTGATTCACCACCACTGCCACTTTAAAGGATTATTCTTATCTGGAAGGTCTCCATGTACTACACAGGGAACTTGGCTTAGCAAAATCAAGTAAAATGCTAAGCCTTAACCATTTGAGCTTAAACCAGTCCTGACTAATCCTGTAGTTGAATGACTGATTTGTGTTTCCTCAACGTTCAGTGATAGGTATAGGGCTTCCAAGAGGATCACCCACCCCATGGAAGAAGAGGTTACCAGCTGAATAAGATGAAGTACTCTTCTGCCTATGCAGTGAGGAGGGGATTAGTACCTATGTGAGACTAGATGCCAGTTTTACATCAGTTATGTTCGCTGAGACAAATCCCAGTGTTTACTAAACATGAATTTCTGTCTTCAGGTTGCAGTCCAAACATGGGAAGGGAAGACAAAATCTGTGCTTTCTGCTAGGTACCTTCTTTTCCAGACCATCCATTAGCATGAATTCTATTTAATTTAGGTTTTTTCACTCTGACACACATGAAATCTTATTCTTTAAAACTTTCTCGTGTGTTTACTGATTTCTAACACACTGAGAACCAGAAAAATTTGCCAACTTGAAGCTGTGCCAAGCTGCCTGTGGTATCTTGAAGGTCTTGTCCATCCTCAGTGATTCTATAATTCTATGATGTGAGCTGCCTCTATCAAAGCTGGCTTAGCTATCCCAATGTCACGTAGCAGTGGAGACATACCTCAGTGCCAGAGGAGAACCCCGCTGTGCAGTTTCACACTCAAGTCACATTGATTTCTGTGGGTAGATCTCACCCAGCAGGAGTTGCTGGCTGCACCGTAGTTTACAAACATAAAGGGATTGTGAATGCCAGCCATTATTTCATTTGAATTATTTGTCATCATTTTCTTTGCTCCTCTGAATTGTTTCTTTTTAAAGATACCTTTCCAAGCAACATTCTGTTTGGTAGAGAGTTATTTCTGATCCACACCCCTGGCCTTTTTTAGTAACTAAAACAAATTACTTGATTACTTCTCTCTCCCTCTACGTCTCAGTGCTCTCTAGCACAATGAACTTGTAATGTCTTTTGAAATGGGTCTGGTTTTTAGCTTGCATGACATTACCACAAAAGCAGCTGCCTGGTATAATAGGATTTGATACACAGTGCTATGAAATCTTTATTCCATGTCTCCACTTTCTGTTCCACCATATAAGCATTCCTTTGAATTTCTTTAGGTTGGTTAATAGCGTCTACTCCTATCCCAGTGCTTGGAAGCCAACTGATGTTAAAGGAATAGTATAAACTTCGGAAGCTTTCCCTATGCCTACTCATTGCTTTTCATTTAAAAAAGGAAGGCTAGCAGGTGGTTCTTAAAAGATTTCATTATGCACTTTGATTGCCTCTAACACTTCTTGCAAGCAAATGTCTCATTACTGTGGGTATTTACATATCCTTTACGTTTGTACAGAGTGCCATACATCAGTGAGCTGTAAAGTTATTACTACAGGTCTTCAGATTTACGTGGTCAATATAGTTCCCACTGTGTGGACAGACTATAGCTATAAAAGACAATAAAATATAATAACACCCAATGTGATCTTCATTTCCATCTTTATGAAGCCAACTCTATCACCAAACTTTTCAAACCCATCTTTGAGATGTTTGGAGATGTTCTAGTGAATCCAGTCGGCATCTGGCAAAGGAAATAACTCAAGTAGGAGTATAAAAAAGTGAGGAGGAGGGTGAAATGTAAAGGATCCTTTTTGTCCCCAGCTCCTGTGGTGATTTAAAGAGGATTTTTGCAGTAATATTTATGTTGGTATGTCTGGCAAAGCTGAGGGGGTTTTATTTAATAGGGTCAGGATTTTACATGGTTATTAATTTATACCATGTCATCCGATGCCACATTCTTTAATTTATCATCTGCCTAGCATATGTCCTCATGGTAACTGTGTTCTTTGACACTGATCAAATTCTTCAGACACCGAACAACCCAACTGCCCAATCCACCACACTTTGTAGTGCTGGGCTTTATTTGTGTGAAAAAAAATGTAGGGCTTGGTTCTCTATCACTGAAGCTGATGGAAAAAACACAGCAGCTCCAATCTTGAGAGCACACGACCTTCACTGATGGAAATCTGTTACTACCACCAAAGCTCATAAAGCCCACACTGTTTTTACAAGTTGATCACCCATACAGCTCATTATATTGCACTGGTGCCAGTCTGAAAGTGACGCTTTGAATTATTATCTACTTTTACCGAAGATCTTATTTCTCTTGGCACACAGTCAAAAAGAGAGCATATTAAAAGAAAACCATTTAGAAAATCAAGGAGCCAGAGGCTTTTAACAGCTGATAGGATTATGTGCTGGGTCTCAACATCACATGTAAATAAATAGAGGAGATATTTAAATTTAGATTCTTTATTCCTGCTGAAGCAGATGATTCTCATTTGAGTTTCCTTCACTAAGTCATTTTTTTGTTTAAGTTTTACTAGGAAATTTGAGAGATTGCTCTGAGTTTCTTGTTTTATGGGATACGCCTTCCAGGTTTATGAGCTCATAAGATGGAGGTTTATGGAACTATAGGAGGTCTTATGCTTCTTGAAAGCTGCTCATAGTTTCTCATGTCTCTGCCACAGTGATGACAAAGAAGCAGGAGCTGGGCTCTTATTTGTATTTACAATAGCATATGGGACCTATTTTTTCCTATAGGCTAGGAGAAGGCATCCCATCCTTCTGCATGTATGTAACAGGAGGTTGGCTCTTTACCACTCAGGTTTGTAGTTCAGAGTTCTTACTTGAAACCTAATCTGTGAACAGTTGCTAAAAGCCCGATTCTGCCTTCATGCAAGAAATCATTAGAGGTCAACATCAACCTTTTGACACTTTGCATTTATATTCTCTCTAGCAGACTGCAGCAAGGACAGTGAATGGCACTGCCACAGTTATTTACTAATAAAGAATATTTCTATTCCAATTATTTTGGAATAGAAATGAAAGATGTGAGCTTCCCTCACATATCCTCAAAACTGGTTGTAGGATCACAGAATCACAGATTCTCTTCAGTTGGAAGAGACCTTTAAGGACATCAAGTCCAACTGTTCAGCCAGCACTGCCAGGTCACCACTAAAACATATCCCTGAGCACCAGGTCCACAGTGTCTTCTAAATACCTCCAGGAATGATGACTCTGCCACTGCCCTAGGCATCCTGTTCCCATGGTTGATAACTCTTTCAGTGAAGAAATTATTCCTGACATCCAGCTTAAATCTCACTTCCAGTCTTCTTCTCCCTGGGTCAAAAAAGCAAAACATTCCAGTATCCAACCTTTGCCAGAGATCAGAGCCAACGGAAAAGTGTGGAATTTAAATCAAAGATGCAATCTATAAATAATAAAGATTTAACCCAACACTACAGAAAAAAATGACTAAATGTCAGATTTTGTGTTCAAAGTAAAGTTTCTGGTACATATTGGAGTGATTTAAATGTCATCTTCTGTGAGGGTAGAGCCTGGCCATTAATTCACCAAGCAGCCGTGTATTTCATGGGTTTATGGTATTTCTGTCACTGAAAACTATTTAATGTCAGGAAAATCTATTACAAAAATAAAAATTATACTGTTTATTATTCAAAAAAAGCACACTTATGGGTAGATGAAAAAAAACCCAACTATAAAGCAAAATAGCAGTAGGAAGAAAGGAATGGATTTTTACCACTAACTATTTTATCCCTCCTTCTCTTCTATAGGTTGCCCAGGGATGTGGGACAATATTACATGCTGGAAACCTGCAAGTGTGGGTGAAATAGTCTTTGTCAAGTGTCCTGCACTGTTCAGATTTATCATCTCTGAAGATGGTAAAGTACTTTCATTTTCTTTTTTGCCTCTGCATGGCCAGCATAAGGGTAAAACCTCACACAGTCTAAGGTGAAACTCCACAGCCGTCCTCTTTCTTACAGAAACTACTGCAGATAGGATGCTGTAGCTAGGCTGCTGCATTTTCTCTCTTTCTTCCACCACCGAAAGTCCCAGGTACTCACCATGATTGGCAAACAAACCCTATCAGAGCCCAGCTTCAATTTGTGAAAGACACTGTTTCCTACACAGCTCCAGGAATGCTGAAATCTCACCCTTAAATACCTCCACTTAACTCATCCAACCACTCAAACAGGTGCCAATGATCTTGTGAAACGGAAAGGAATTTGAGGTTAATCATTACCTCATCCCACTTTACCCATGTGAAACACGAGGGGTTTCTCTATATGAGTTCTGTAGACTCCATCTGTAGTCAGAGTAGAGAAAGAGACCCACAGGAGGCAATTTATGTTGTTCTAAGAAACTTACCTTGGAGACACCTCTCTTTATCCAGCAAGTATTAAGGGCAATTCACTTATAACTTAGGCACCTAATTTTTCAACAGGGAAAACAAAGTCCCTCTTTAAATTATCAAGTATAAAAAATTATAATTACTACTGTAATTCCATGTGCCTTAATTATAGCCAGTATAATTAAACATAACCTTTACCGCCTTAATATCGGTTCAGAATTGACTCAATGGGTACAATGCCCTCAATTGAGCCGTCCACGTTTAATACTAAGAAACCTCCCCAACATGCCAGGATGCTGTAGGTTTTGTATTTACCACAGGTAATAAAATATTATTCCCTCTTTCAGGTGTTTTTTTGTTTGTTCATTTTTTTTTTTAACTCTCCATGATGTTGTCATCTCATTTCATTGACTTCTGGTCATTCAGGCTGATTGATGAACCAGTTCTGGTCGTTCTTTGTGCCAGATAGACATTCAACCAAATGTTTTCACTGTCCTCTTACAGCGGCGCTTGCAGCCTGCCAGTAGAATGCATTTATGGTATTTAATGTGCATCAGCAGATGGCTCAAATATTGTTGTTGTCTGACAGAACTGCAGGAGTCTGTTGCTGTGTTGCCTGTCCGAATTTCCATTAGGACCACCCCACCACCTTTTAAGTGGCTTTTAATTTACACCCCCAACATACCCTCAAGCTACAGAGTACTACCATATGCTAACTTATTTCTTTCTCTCCCTGCCTTTTGGGTGCTCAGAGAGATTGGAGGGTGGATACTGTGTGTAGTGGTGCTTTGTTCTTCTATAGCTCAGGAAATTTCCTCCACTGTCAACCTGTCTATATATTTCTGCCATGAACCTTTCAAGTATTCTTTGTTTTGATGGATATCTCTGATGCTTCAATTTACATCCCACACTGACACGTTACCTTTCAACTTTTACTGATTGAAATTATTTTTTGTGGTACTATAATTTCTGAAGTCATTACAGCTAGGAGAGCTTTTGAGAAAACATAGAATCATGAAGTCATAGAAAGTCATAAAGTCATAGGTTTGGGTTGGATGGGCTTTTTAAAGCTCAACTATTCCAACTGCCCTGTAGGGTTCAAAGCCATCTTCAACTAGAGCAGGTTGCTCAGATCCCCATCTAAGATGATCTGGAATGTTTCCAGGGGCAATTGGGCCAGGATCTGAAATCACTTATAAATTTATTGCTTACATCTAGTCTAAATCTCTCCTCTTTTAATATAAAGCCATCAGCCCTTGTTCTGTCAGAACAGGCCCTGATGAAAAGCCTGTTCCCATCTTTCTTATTGACCACTTTAAGTACTGAAATACCAGACTAAGGTCTCCCTGGAGTCCTCTTCTCCAGGCTGAACAACCCCTACTTCCTCAGCATTGGAGAGGTGCTCCATTCCTCCGATCATTCCTGTGGTCTGTTCTGGACCTACTCCAACAGATCCATGTCAGTGGTTCCCAGGGTCCTCCTTTCTACCTTTTATAAGAACAGATGCAATGTTTCCCTTTTTTCTACTCACTGGGAACTCCACCTGGAGGTTTCAAATGTCATGGAGAGTCACTTGGCAACTATATCAGTTAGTTGGAAAGCATTCTGTCAGATCACATGGTTAGGTATGTTCAGATTCTTCACGTCACCACAGACCTGATCTTCTCTTACACTGGGAGAGGTTTTGCCTCCCCAGTCTCTTGTCTTGTAGTTCATGCACTTTTGCAGTGTGGGAAGAGATGCCCACACTGAAGACAGAGGTAAAAACATTGTTGATTACCTCAGCCTTCTCCTCGTCTGTTATTAGCAATTTGCCAAGCTTGCTGATTGGAATAGAGCATGGGTTCTTCCTTTTTGGCTGATGCACCTGTAGAAACCCTTCTTGTTATTCTTTGCATCCCTGGGTAATCTTATCTCCAGCCTTGCCTTGACCTTCCTGCTCTATCTCTATACAACTGGGAAGTGACCCTAACCTCTTACTAGGATACCTGTCCCTGATTCCATGGCCTGTGCAGTTCCTTCTTGCCCTTTAATTTGACCATCAGGTCTCAACTCATCCATGGTTGTCTCCTGCCTTTACTCCTGGAGCACTTCCTTACACATGGGGATCAAGACCTTTTGAAAGTCATCCTTAAAGGTCTGCCTACTCTTTTCTGCTTCCTCGTGTCTCCCAACAGTTTCTCGTGGGGTCCTACTGCCTAACTCCTTGAAGAGGTGGAATTTTGCTTACTTAAAATTCAGGATCTTGACTTTTCTCCTGAGCCATATCTCCCAGGACTGTGCATGACCACTGGAGCACAGGCTGCATAAAATCTTGATGTTATCAACATAATCTAATCTATTTCTCTCTTTAAAGAAAAGTTTAGCTCAATACAATCTATTCCAGAGCCCAACTAACTTGTTACCTCCTAATGGACTTTTTTATTTTAAACATAGTAATATGTGTTCTAGAAATATGTATCCATATATACATGAAATATATGTTCATATACACATGAAGAGATTCAATAATAACTCCAACTATGCAGAAAAAAGGGTTCAAATTATATTTGTTGATTATTTGTCTGTTTACAGACTGTTCCCATATTGTACTTCTGACCTGACCTCTAGTAGGTGACAGTACAACCCTAAGAGAGGAGCAATTAATCCAGTGCAAATGTATGTCCTGCTTGCTTTACCTCACAGTATCGCTAACCAAAGTGACAGCTGTTTCCTCTTGTAGTGCTGTGTTTGAGGGGGTTTTGGGCATCTGTTCAGGAAGAACAAACCCAAGATTCATAATTCATTAGGTAAACAAATAAGCATTTAATCTGGAGTAGTGTGAAATCTCTGCAGATCCAGATGGGTTTGCAGTAGTGACCCCAAGGTGGAAATATCTAAACCCACAATCACTCTCCTGGGTGAATCAGTGTGAGTTTTCTCTATCATTGCTGCTATTTTTAATTAGCCAAGTATGTTTGTTTCAACGAGGCTTTAATGAAAAAAGTCACATCTTATAATGGTTCCTTAAATAAAAGGTTATTAGATCACTAAAATGTTTCTGAGACACAGCTAATCACATTTTATAGATGGTTATAGCATCCTCTGGCTGCCGCTGTGTTTCTGGAATATGTAACCAGGCTAGGCACTAGAACTAATATTTATCAATAGAATCATCATTTTTAATACCTTAAAGTTCTTATATGACCATTGATAACTTTTACGAACAGTAGTGGTAACTTTAAATTATACTTCTAAAAATGCTTGTCCTCCTCCAAAGCGCTTGTAGGTACAACTGCTTGTAGAAGGATGGGCAAACCGTGTGAGTTGTTTTAAAGGGGGTAGGAATTGTCCCATGTAGCTTTGTGTGTCTAAAATTTCTCTGTGTAAGTCTGATGAGATCACATAGATTTCTGTAACTGGGAATTCATGTTTCTTCTGACCTACAATAGAATGTTTTGAGTTGGAAGGGACTCCAGAGATCATCTAGTTCCAACCCCCCGCCCCCCCACCGTGGGCAGGGATACCTCCAAGTAGACCAGGTTGCTCAAGGCCCCAGTGCTTATCTTGAGTGGAATGAAGTCACTGGAAGGGGCGGTTTGTTTCATGGATTTCAGAAAGGAATTTGGCTGCCTTGGCTTGGACGCCTGATTTCCATATGCAGTAAAATGAAAAAAAAAGACTACAAAATAAACCCCAACCAATTAAACTGTCATCTGGAGAGATGCTTTGTTGAAAAATGATCTATGGATTTAGCTAAAAATACCAGCTGTTGCTGGTTTTAGTTTGAAAATAAACTCTTGCTTTAACCTTCACTTCAGTTGAACAGAAGAGTAGCATTTGAACTGCCCTCCGCGTCCTGCAGAAAGCCTAATGTCAAATCCCATGCTGTGAGGCTGGTGACCCTTCCTGACAGACTTCCATTTCACCCCTCTGCTCCTCTAAAATTACTACAAGTTTTGATTTCCTTTGAGATGGAGACTGAGAACAAAAACATTGATCTCAACATCTTCCAGCATGAAAAAGACATTAGCTTATGAGTCTTTCCTAATGTTAGTAGCTTAAGGATTTGCAGTGGGTCTCCTTGTAGAGGGTTCCTTAATATTAATCTCACTCTTTAACATTAATTCAACTATAATTAATGGGGCTTTGAGCGATCTGGTCTAGTAGGGTTGTCTCTGTTCATGGCCAGGGACTTGGAACTAGATGACCTTTAAGGTCCCTTCCAACCCAGACCATTCTATGAAGCTATGAGTCTATGAATTTCTTTGATACCCACCATCTCACAATTTTCTTTTCACTGGGAGATATCATTTTCATGACGTTGCTGGTATGTATTAGGCTTCCTCCGGTACCCTCACGCTACTGACTCCACAGATAACCACTCCATAAGGGAGTCTCTTTAAAGCATTCTAAGGATCTTCACAAAGGAAGAAAAAAGAAAAAAATTAAAAAGAAAAAAAGAAAAGGGTGTCAGGCCATGGCATTGCATCTCCAAATGACATAGCAGGACCTACAGATGGCCCCAACATTATGATCTGCATTCCCAGTTGGAAAAAAATTCTATTTTGTTCTTTTTCCTTATATTTTTCCAGACAAATGTTTTTCTGCCTGGCAGTGGAAATCTACAAAAGCCAGTTCTGTGCTTTTATGTCTTTTCCGTGCCCAGCTAAGATGTTCTGGAACTGGTAAAACCCTGTTACTCAAACCAACCATTGAAAGAAACCCAATAAGTGTCATTTTAGACCTTTGATTTTCAATAGAGATGATAATAGGCAGTTTCTGAGCATTTAAAATCCACAATGAGAAAATGTTTTCATTCACTGATCCAAATAATAAATATGAATCTTCCAGCAATTCAGAATATTTATTCAGTGCTCAGTCTAGGACACTACTTGCTACCCCACTACCCCTGCACCCCACTGCCCCTGCACCCTACTACTGCAAAGCATGTTTTCTGGTGTAAGATGAGAAATTGTATGTAAACATTACCAAAGACATAAAACACATCCTGAGTTGATCCCAGGATTAAAGGGTCCTAATTCAAATCCAGCAGAATAAAGAATGTATCGAGGTATTATAGACTTTAAGTGGGGCTGACATGGTTACAGGATAAGGAGGCACTAGAACAGGGTGCCCAGGGAGGTTGTGGTAGCTGGAAAGTGTTCAAGACCAGGTTGGATGGGACTCTGAGCAACCTGGTCTGGTGAGAGGTGTTGCTGCCCACGGCAGGGACTTGGAACTGGATAATCTCTGAGGTCCCTTCCAACCTGAACCATTCTGTGATTCTGTGATTTATGAATTATATCCTGTGCTCACATTTCTGAACCAAAGTGTTTGGTTTGCTGCTGCTCTGGAAGTCATACGATTTCAGTGCTCAGACAACAATCTTCATTGTCCTTGAGATCAAGAAACTGAAAGCAGTCTATCATTGAATCTATTAAAAACACTGGGAGACACTCAAGCCCTTTGCTGTAAGAACATCAAGCCTCCTCTATTCTGCACTAGAGGAACTGAGGATGTCCAATAAGATTTATGAGTACAGGGTTAATTTGATTTAGGAAGCCATCTGTGGCTTTTTACTCCTGTCTTGAGTTTAGATCTTATCCTTAATCCAACTGAGTAAGATGACAAGAGAAAAGCTAATGAGAGGAGAAGCCATGCCACATGTTCTTAAGTGGAAAGCCTTTTGGTGTCATTTCTGGGGAGACAGCCCTAGTAAATTGTCAAGGTGCTGACTTTGTGCCACTCTGAAAATGGTATGTAGCTCCCCAAAGGGTTGTGGGATAATAAAACTACTTGTCATCCCACTGTGAAATATATTTACTAATTACACTTTCTATTAGTTTGGAGTTTGCATTAGTATGTTTTGATATAGGTACAAAGAAAAGGAGACTTGAAGACCAAGGGTCTTCAAAAAAACTATTAAATATAACTGCAAGATTTTTCTCTTTATTTTCTTCTGAAGTAGAAGATGGAGATTTTCCTTGCTACAACCTGAAATTAAGGTCAGGGTTGCAGCAGATTGAAATTGGATATTGCATTTGCCTATCAAATAGACAAAAAGAAAGATCAAAGCAAAGGTCTAGGTTTCTATTCAGGTAACTCTCACCCCTGGGTGGGTATTTCAACATCCTGCATAAGAACTGAGGGAAGGCAAACACTAGACCGAAGCAGCAGTCTCTGAAAAACAGACACGACCCATCCTATAGCATTGTCATCATGGGAATAATAATGAGCCATCAGGACTTAATTAGGCTTTGAAGAAAGCAGGATTTTGAATAACTTAGTTCCATCCTTCACTTTATATAAATCCTACATAGAGTTCTGAAGTGAGTTCAATGCCAAGGTATCTGGATTTCTTTAATATATGTACGCCAGCTAAAGGTCTTGGACAGCTGTGTGTGTGATTAGTGCTTAGTACTCAGCAAGCTCTAGAAGGAATTGTGACATAAAGAATGGCTACAAGAGATGTTGATGTTAAAAGTAATGCCTTGTCAGTAACCAAACCAACGATGCTTACTAGATAACAAGTCCGTTCCTGCTGGTTTCCATCCCTAGGCTTTCCACAGGCAGTAAAGCCACAGTATTACTTCAGCTTTCCCAGAGCAAGGATTACAAACTATAATTAAGTATGACTCCTCAGCCCCAGCCTCACAAAGTCTATCTGCAATGCGGAGGGAAAGGGAAGGAAGATATTGTCGCCAAAGAAGAATAACTGTATCTACATTTCCAAAATTTGGGAAAAGTCTCATAGAAGCTGTTTTGACAGGAAAAGGACATCTTATAGCCTTGCCTACCAAATTATGGCCATGGAAGACCTTACACCTCTGATACTTAACATGCAACATGACCAAGCTAAAGATCAAATCCTTGGTCCTTCACTAGTTGACATCCTGCAGTGACCATAGAAAAGGTGTAATGAAACTCAAAACCTTTTTTCAATATGATCTGAAGACTGTAATAAAAATATCATGTTCCTCTGGGCAGAATGCAAAGGTGGAACACGCTGAGAGATGCTGAGCAGTTTGGAGAATGGTAGGACTTCAAAACATAATACATGGCAGTGTCATTCTAGGTCCAGACTCATCAATCTTTACTAGCCAGCTCTCCTCTGTTTTTGTTTCTCCTTTTGACACAAATAAGTGAAAAAGGAGTTACAGTTGATGGCAAGGTGTGAGGTGTGTGGGGCTCCCATTCATTCTTGCCTTCAAGCAAAGGATGTAACATCCTTTATTCTCTGGGACTTGTTTCATAGATAACAATCTCTCTTGGGCAGCATTTCTTGTTTTCTGTGTTTCTTGTTTGAAAAACATTTGCTTTTCTCTGAAATAGGACCTATGCCCTCTTCAGAGCTGGGAGACCCTTTAATAGTACTTGTGTTGAACTTGCCCTCTGATGGATGCTCCTGCACCAGCCAGCATTGTAGGAAGGCTACACATAACGTTTAGATGTTGCCTGGCAGTTGCTATGGTGACCTCAGTTCAGTGTTAGTTTCAGTGCCTTTGATAGGGAAGAGGAAGAAAAGAAGAAAGTCATCATTTTCCTGACATGTTAGTGATCATGCCTGAACATCAGTCTTTCCTCAGCCAGCTCTATGTCCTTAATGGCTTTTATGTTCTCCATGTGAGACCTTATTGATATTTTCCTGTGATCTCCAGGCACAATTCACTGAGTTTTCCTGTCACGAAACCACATGAAATTACTATGGGATATAGGAAGAGAGGACTTATATATTCCATTAATGTCTTTATTCCAGCCTTTTGCACAAATCACTGCATGAATAAAGAAGCTGCAGGACCTAGCTCATCTCATCCTATGGTAGATGTCCAAAGCCACCCTCTGGAAGTGTCTCTCTCTTGATATTTAAAAAACACATGAATTATAGAATCACAGCATGTTATGAGTTGGAAGGAACCTCTAGAGTTCATCTGGTCCAAACTTCCTGCCAAAGTAGGATCACACAGGGAGGTTTTTGAAAGTCTCCAGAGCAGGAGGCTCCACAACTTCGCTGCAGCCTGTGCCAGTGTTCCATCACCCTCACAGTAAACAAATTTCTCCTCCTGTTGAGAAGGAAATTCCTTCATTCCAGCTTATCACCTTTATTTCTTATCCTATTATTTTGCATTTTCAAGACTGGCCCCATCGTCTTGCCACTCACTCTCAGATATTTATTTTCATTACTAAGATATCCTCTCAGCCTTGTCTTCTCCAAACTAAACAGACCCAGTTCTCTCAGCTTTTCTTCATAGGAGACATGTTCATCTTCAGGTGGGTAAATTGGATGGGATGAATTTGCCCCACAGTGTCAGTTCCTCAGATGACCTTAGGCATCTGTGGATGTCTTATTTGAACTGTGTCTTATTTGAACATGCAAATATCCACAGGGTTCCCTCATCTTACTCTTAAGTTATGTTTGCCTCGGTACTTTGGTTTCTAAATACAATGAACAATAAATATCACTTAATTTTTTACCGTGACAGCACAATGTTCACAAATTCCTTTGACAAGGCAAATGTCAACATATACAGTAACTGCCAAGTGACTTGTGACTGTTAAATTATAGTGTACATTGTTGTCTATGGGACATGAGACTGGAGAGACCAAACCCCCTTGAAATAGTGTCTGAAAGCACTTGGCATAGGGAAAAGTAGGGGAATCTGTGAGGCTATGTGCTCTGTGACCTTGTCTGTCTGCCTGCCGCTTTGTGCACATCCTGTTGATACGATTGTAAAGATTTAGCAGCCGATGCTGAACCACTTCCCCATCCGAAAAGGCAAGCTGTATGGAAGCAGCTGGGATGGCTGGGTAGGTGTGTGTCTAGGCATAGGACTGGGCAGAGGGCACCAGGAACAGAGTGTGCAAGTAATATCTGTGTGAGGAGATCAGAAAGCCCCAGAAAAGCTCCTGAGTCAACTGCTGTGGCTTTGCCAGCCGGCTGAACAGATTGCTGGTCCATCAGAGCAGCAGGCAGCAAGAGGGAAGGGAGTGAAAAGGCACCGCATGGTGGATGCTGTGGAGTTGAGTGAGAGCGCTCCCTGATTTATTTAGTATTTTTCAATTAAATCTTGAGCTTCTAATCAGTGCTTATATAAACCAGGAAAAAAATTGAATTCCTGCCTAAGCAGCTCATTATCCACATAGCTGGACAGCATGGCCGTGAGTGACTGGAGGAAAGCTTTTCCAGAACCTCTCTGTGCATTTTCTGAAGGGATTGAAATAAAACACAACGGCAGTGCTGTCAAAATCCCACCTTTTGGAAGATCACCTCTGTGGACAAGGTCTCCACCCCCTACTACCTAGACAGGAACAACAGGGATAAAGGAAAAGTATGGGCAAACCACTTCAGGAGGGAATAGTTTTGGAAGCCTTTCATTCCCAACCCCCTGCCATTAATAAAGGCCAAATGCTGGACCAAAAGGGTTAAACGCAAGTTGTGCTCAGATAAACAAATCTATGGGAGATAAAGCAATTGCCATGCCAGCTGACACCAAAAAGCAGCCAGCACGAATTTGGCAGGCAGGAGACCATCTAAAAGCCTGTGCTGAGCTCCGAGGTTTATCGTACCCAGGCTGTTTCTAGGCTTTAGGGTTGTTTGTCCTGCTCACTTGAAAATAGAAGCAACAATTGCTTGCATCAAATATCTTGTCGGTAGTGAGCATATTAGTTATGTTTTGTGGGATGTAGCAAATGAAGGACAAGGAGGAAAATCTGATAAATATGCAAAAAAGAGAAATGAAAGATCTGGATCCCAGCCACTAGCTCCATGGGATGCCGTTGGCAAGTCCTTTGATTTCTTTTCTCCTCCACCTCTCTCACCTCTTCATCAAATAGAAGATAGAAACAAGCGATATTTTCTGTGTTTGATTTCTCTGTATGGGCTTTGGAATTGACAATTCAATGTTCCGAGGGATCTTCTCTCGGTAGCACTGCAAATAGCGCCCAATTAGTAACATCAGTTACAGCACTAATAGAAGATTTGCTTTCTGTGCCTTACCTGTTCAGTCTGGTCAGAGTGAATAACACTGTCTGTCAATACACTGGATAAACCTTCCTTCGTGAAGGACAACATTAGCTTCCTTGGGAGCTTATTGACTAGAGAGAGCAATTATTGATTTAATAAAGGGTGCTCTAAAACGCCGTTTAATTGCTGCTGTTTGCTCCACCTTGCTGTAGTTAGGGCTGTGCTGTTATTTAGCAAGAATTTCATCACTGAAAGGATTATCGAATGTTGGACCAGGCTGTCCAGAGCAGTGGTGGAGTAACCAGTCCTGGAGGGATTTATATAAGATGTGGACCTGCTGTGTGATTCTGGACAGGCTGGACCGATGGGCTGAGGCCAAGGGGATGAGGTTTAACAAGGACAAGGGCTGGGTCATGCACTTCAGTCACAACAACCATCAGCAGGTCTACAGGCTTGGGGAAGAGTGGCTGGAGAGCACCTGATGGAAAAGAACCTTGGGGTGTTGGTTGACAGCCGCTGCTGAACAGGAGCCAGCAGGGTGCCCAGGTGGCCAATAAGGCCAACAGCATCCTGGCCTGGATCAGGAACGGTGTAACCAGCGGGAGGTGATGGTGCCCCTGTACTCTGCAGTTGTGTAACCACACCTTGAGCACTGTGCCCAGTTTTGGGCACCCCAGTATCAGAAGGACATTGAGGTACTGGAGCAGGACCAGAGAAGGGCAACAAGGCTGGGGAGAGGGGTACAAACATGAACTGTGAAGAGTGGCTGAGGGAACTGTGATCACTTATTCTAGAGGAGGCTGAGAGGAAACCTTATTGCTCTCTACCACTAACTAAAAGGAGGTTGTAGAGAGGCTGGTGCTATTCTCTTCTTCCATGTTATTTATGGTATGACAAGGGGAAATGGCATGAAGCTACATCAGGGGAGGTTTAGACTGGATATTAAAAAGAAATTCTGTACGGAGAGAG
Organism: Upupa epops; assembly: GCA_013397515.1. Taxonomy (NCBI): domain Eukaryota; kingdom Metazoa; phylum Chordata; class Aves; order Bucerotiformes; family Upupidae; genus Upupa; species Upupa epops. Next base: position 84,672 of record VZRI01012091.1, on the reverse strand, counting down.
TGGTTGGGCACTGGAACAGGCTGCCCTGGAGGTGCTTAAAAAATGAGTAGGAGGAGCACTTGAGGCCATGGTCTAGGGGTTAGGGATATGTCAGGATGAGGGCTGGACTTGATGATCCTGGAGGTCCTTTGCCAGCCACATGATTCTATAATTCATGATTCTCTGTTTCTACGATTTAACTACNTATTGCTCTCTACCACTAACTAAAAGGAGGTTGTAGAGAGGCTGGTGCTATTCTCTTCTTCCATGTTATTTATGGTATGACAAGGGGAAATGGCATGAAGCTACATCAGGGGAGGTTTAGACTGGATATTAAAAAGAAATTCTGTACGGAGAGAGTGGTTGGGCACTGGAACAGGCTGCCCTGGAGGTGCTTAAAAAATGAGTAGGAGGAGCACTTGAGGCCATGGTCTAGGGGTTAGGGATATGTCAGGATGAGGGCTGGACTTGATGATCCTGGAGGTCCTTTGCCAGCCACATGATTCTATAATTCATGATTCTCTGTTTCTACGATTTAACTACGTTAGTAGCATGAATGGTCATTCGTGCAGGTCATGAATGTTAACCTTGGAATTTAGCCCCTGAAAATCACAAAATCACAGCATCACACATGTTAGGGTTAAAAATGGGTTTTGATACAAAACACAGAAGAAAAGTCTATTTTCTTTATCCTTCATTCCTACAGCAGTAATGTATTTCACCTAGCCTGTTACATAATCATCTTGATGGGCTTTCTCTGCTCCATCAGTGAAATCCAATGCACCAGCTTCTCATTGCTTATGTCCTAAAAGTAAAGCAATGAAAGAGCTTGTGTGACATTGCATGCAATGAGTGGCCCTACAGTTTTACCCATCACATCACTGACACCAGAGTAAAATTAGTGAGGTCTCTGTAGAGCCAGCAAGACACTCAGGGAAACAAAACAAAGAAGAGAAAGGTACAATTTCAGACATGTAGATGTAGTGATGAGGGATGTGGCTGACCTGGCAGTATTGGGGACTTGATGATCTTAGCAGGTCTCTTCCAATCAAAATCTTACAGTGATTCTGTACTATCTAAAAACAAGATTGCTCTATGTGTCTTCCTACTCCAACCCCAGCTTAAAAGCAGCTTCAGTCCTCATCCCTATATACAGAGACATATTAAATGTTAGGAAGGAATCCAAATGAGCTCCATCGTGCTCTCATACATGTGAGCAACCATCAGTATTGGCACAGTTGTCTGCATGTAAACATGAATATTCTGGTTCAGGATACAGAAACATATGGTGTCAGAGAGAACGGCAGCAGCAACGTGCAGGAATTCAAAGCCATATGGTTGCTGCATGTTCTCTTATTGTGTGCTTAATATATAATAATTTTTATGATATATAGAAATTATAAATAAATATAGTACAGAAAACATACAATTATAGAAATGCCATTCTAAAAAGAATGATTTATTCATTATTTATAAATATTTTATTTATATACAGAAATAATGCATGCATATAAATATAAAATATATATATTGTATTATACTTAGCTAAATAACACATAATTATGTAAATATGCAAATAGAAACATATATAAAAGACCTTTTTATATGTTATATAGATAAAAACACTTCTATGTTTGTGTATGTGTATATATGAAATGCCTGGATCTGTTTTCCCAACAGTCATTAGATGAACTTTGACTTTAGTTGCAATCCGCAGCATAACATTCAGTGTAAATCTAATTAAGTTTCCCATGGCTTAGCTTATTAGTGAAAATGAGGTGGATGGATCAAACCTAAAAGCTTCTATAGGAAAAGGTGATGCTGGAATTTTCTTCCCTACATTTGCAAGATCTCAGACGTAGTAAAATATATTCATAAAAGGCAGTGTGTTCCTACAGCAATCAGAAAATTAGTGTTGTTTAAACAGGAATCCCTTCCTAATATCCAAATACAGTCAAAATCACCGATAACATGAAGTATTAACATAAAAAGTCCCTAGAGTATATTTCACTGTTGCTACTGATGCCGTGAAATTAGAAATGAACTAAAATCTTTATTCTTAACACTGTTATCATGTTAATATCAATATATTTATAATGTTTTATCATAGAATCATTAGGGATCGAAAGGGACCTCGAAAGATCATCTAGTCCAGTCC
>VZRI01012091.1:46026-82457 GCA_013397515.1 Upupa epops | reverse complement strand
GCTGTTCTATTTCCTTCATCATCTTTGTTGCTCTACACTGGACACCCTCCAGCAGCTCAGTGTCCTTCTGGAATGGAAGGGCCCAGAACTGGACACAGTACTCCAGATGCAGCCTCACCAGTGCAGAGTAGAGGGAGAGAAGAACCTCTCTGGATTTGCTAACCACCCCCCTTCTGATTCCCCCAGGATGTTGTTGGCCCTCTTGGCCACAAGAGCACATGGCTGGCTCATAGTTTTAACCTCAATGTGACCACATTTAGAGGGAAACAATGGTCACTTTTACTTCTTCTCTAGAGTATAGGATCAAAATAGCTAATTTTAAATGTCAAGAAAGGTCTTTTTTGGGCAATCAGTGCCACATGCCAGAACACCAGGAACATCAGGCTTTCATTTTGAGATCACAGGTTCTGAGGCACTGTACAACCAGTAAACTAAAACTGGGTTTTGGTGAGCCTAAGGGTTTTATAGGTCTGAAGAGGGGTGGGGGGGTGATATTTTCTAGCAGCTTTTTCTTACCCTGCTTCTGTGGGTCTTTGTAAGATGCGGACTATCAGACATACTGACAAAGGAACTGTGATAAACTTTCTGATCCTCTAATTTGATCCTAATAAAGCCATGGATATGCATTCCCACAGGATACCCTAGAGCTGGTACTCTGAATTCAGATATTAGCAACACAGGCATTTATATTTGAGCTGCATCACTGATAATAAACCTGGACTTTGATAAAATCAGGAGGCAGAAATGTCTGTCCTCTGCAGAGCCATCCCTGTTATTCTGCTAAGAATCTGGAGCACAGCCACAGCACCTCTGCAGCATCTGGGTGTCGAGTTTGATGCAGCAGGTTGAACTGGAAAAAGTCTTTTCAGAGTATTGATGACTTCTCGTCAGAATAAGTAGATTTACCTAGTATTTATCCACAATTCTCAAATGTAAAATCATGTAACTTAAAACACAATAAGGAATTTTTAAAAGCACAAACCATGAAATTCACTGAAAAAAAACCCTCATTTTACTATTTCACTGAATTTCTGTTCCTCCTTGCTGAAAGGATCAAAATCGACTTTATTTTTCATTTCAATAAAAAACCCCTTTGTACAAATCGCTGAATGGATTTTCCAGTCCTTCTTTAAGGTTTGACCACACGTTCAGGGTTAAAGAGGGACGACCTGAAGCCCTGTGCTTACTCCATAGGATGCAGAACTGCGCTAATAGAAACACTTTCCCTGCTGTAGCGGTCAGTGGAATGCTGGAAATGGGGTTTTCACCGGTCTGCAGAGCTGTTTTCAGTCTGGGGATGATACAACAGCACCACGCGGTGGCTTAAAGCAGCTCTTCTTCACTTCACATCCCTCAACACCAAGTCTGAGCCAAAATCCACCAAGGATTGATAGAATCATAGAATCATCAGGGGTCAGGAGGGACCTTGAAAGATCATCCAGTCCAATCCCCCTGTCTCAGGAAAATCTGGCTTTGGAGCAGCTGGAGTATTAGTTATTCGGTCGGGTGGGTGAAAGATTGGCTTGAGATGATCCAGGCATTTTATTTGGGAAGGGCAGAAGCAAGGAAAAGGAACATTTTTGCTTCAAGCCCAAGGGTTTAGGATTTCCCATTGTGACACTTTGAGTTTTCAGCATACACGTGGAAATGTGTGGATCTGTTTTGTCTTAAAACCTTCCCCTGTCTTTCTGAAAAGAAAAAGAAAAAAGAAAAGAAAAGAAAAGAAAAGAAAAGAAAAGAAAAGAAAAGAAAAGAAAAGAAAAGAAAAGAAAAGAAAAGAAAAGAAAAGAAAAGAAAAGAAAAGAAAAGAAAAGAAAAGAAAAGAAAAGAAAAGAAAAGAAAAGAAAAGAAAAGAAAAGAAAAGAAAAGAAAAGAAAAGAAAAGAAAAGAAAAGAAAAGAAAAGAAAAGAAAAGAAAAGAAAAGAAAAGAAAAGAAAAGAAAAGAAAAGAAAAGAGAAAAGAAGAAACAGGAAAACTTCCCTCATGTCTTTTTTACATCATTCTTTGAGTCTGGTTAAGAATGCAATCAACCATCATCTGAAAAACCACTCTGGCCATAAATAGATAGGAATGGATTCAATAAAGGGCTTGAACAACATTTTCCTCTATATGAGGTCTGAGCACTGCTGCATGCACTCTTATGATCAACAAGGTACTGTTGGGATCTACTTAATTATTTTTATTCTTCTGCTTTCAGGTTGGGAAGTAGATAACTTGGGCCAAACCCATGCAGGTAAGAACAAGCTGTGCAGACTAACTCCTTTTATTGTATGTTGAGCATGTGATTATATTAAACCATCCAGCGGTTCTTTGTGTATCCAGCATTCTGATAATGATTTCATGTAGCTCATTATAACTCTGATTAAAAAGTGAAGATAAAGATCAGATCAGTTCTAGAAAACAAGTGTGACCTAGCCTGTACATGCAAATTTGCAAAGATATAAGGTCTGACTTTTGTATTTTCATAACAAAATGATGCTCTAGTATGTAACCTTAGCTCTATGTTCATTGCTTGCAGTAGCAGCTTTTTGATCCTATAGGTTCAGCTGCCATTGATACTGATAAATAAAACTCTATTTACTTCCTGAAAAGACAAAACCAAGTCTTTATTGCGTTTGGCTCTGTCCCAAAGAAGTAAAAATCACTTGGGCCCTATTCATTGATTTCTGAAGATACCAGTTTGGATCCTAATAGAAAACACAACCGAAACAATTTCCTATCACAATTCCACTTTTCTAGGTGATTATGACCTGCTGGAAAGCACAGCCCAGACTCCTCTAGGTAAGAGAACTAGGGAATATTTCTCTTTTGTTTGTAAAAAGAAAGCTCCAAGCTTCATCTCCTTTCATTTCGGTCTTATTTTCTAATCAGTTTTAATGAAGGTGACACATTATCTGCTGCGTTTCTTCCAGCAGTGTGATGAAAATTTATTCCTCCGCTGTTGAGTCTTGTCGTCGTGCAAGTATGCTGTTATAAATGATATCTCCCTGCTTAACAGTAATTACTAAATGGTGTTAAGGGAAGTCAACACTGTGATTCAGTGGTGATTTTCCATTGAAACCCAGGGATGAATGTGTGAGAGTAATTTAACAAAATTTGCCAAGTAATGCGATGTTCTTAAACGAGTGCTGTGATTAAACAGATATGTTCTGCTGCATGGATAGCAATGAGAGTCTCTACAAACAAGGTCACTGCTCATCTTGTGAACTCCTTGACCAAACTGCTTGAAGAATGTCAAGCAGAGCAACCTTTGTAAAATAAATACGACTTGGAAATTTCCACTGGCTTTGGTCAAGGCACAGCTCAAACTCCCAACAACTGTAATAGATTGAGAAGTGGAAGCTGTTCTATTGTGCTGGAGAGGAAGAAGTGCAGCCAGCAGCCCTGCTCTAATTTTTCAGTCAGGTCATAGAGCTCTGGCAACAGTAGTGGTGCTTAAAAGAGCACCCCCAGGGGCCATCCCACCTTGGGCAGCCTCAGTAACAAAGCTAGAGAGAGTCAAGAGACTTTTTTCTATCCCCAGTTCTTCCCTGATACAGTTTTAACCCTTTTGACTGCATCCCTGAAAGCCATCGAGGAGCTCATCCCTATATGAGATTAGCTGAACAAAAAAAAGAGAGAAAAAAGAGAATTAGGTTTTCTCTGAGCCAGTTTTGAGCCTCTTGATTTAGAGTATGGTTATAAACTATGACTGGAACAGATAACAGGCAGAGGCATGGGAGATGCTCTGAAACAGGTTGGAAGTAGTCAGCTGAAGCCACAGTGTTTATCTGAAATTTCTTCTATGAAGACAGAGATGGGGAAGAAATTGCCACTTCATTTTTCCTTAGTCTTTCTTCAGATGCTTCTCACAAAGCCACTGTCAGATCAGATGCTGTGCTTGAAGATAAATGAGTGGGATATATGTTACCTGACTATAGGAGATCAATCCAGCTCCCTCATCATAGGCATATTAACAGCTCTTTATTCTGAGGGTGGAGGATCTCTGGAACAGGTATCTAGAGAGGTGGTGGAGGTCCCATCCCTGGAGACATTCAAGGTCAGGCTTGCTCTGAGCAGTCTGTTCTAGTTAGAGATGACCCTGTTTATTGCAGGGGGGTTGGACTGGAATGACCTTTGGAGGTCCCTTCCAATCCAGCACATTCTATGATTCCATATCTGTTTCAGATAACATGCAGTATCCCACTTGGTTCCAGGAGCCGCTTTGAAGTGTCACATTAGCTTTGTGTTTTCCTGCCAGTCCTGTCCATCTACCTCAGATATGATCATCTTAAACAGCCCAAAGTGCCTTGAATTTACCCTTTAGCCATGTGAAGTGCAGATGTCTACATCAGAGCTGTATTCTTTAGATGCTTTTCAATGGAGATCTGTGGGGGCCTGTAGTCACTTGGTGGCCAGCAGCAGTGATAGTAATCTGTAGGTGCCTAACGTACAACTGGGTCCTGAAAGATGCCATTAAGCTTTCAAGGTGCCACTAAAGTCTCCTGTGGACAACCAAATAACTAGTACTCCCAGGGGGGATTTTCTTTGCTCATGTAGCAAGGGGAGGAGAGGTCTATCCTGGTGTCACATTCCCAGCTGTACTGGTTATAGGGGACATCAGCAGAAATTGCACTGAAGACGGCTGGTCTGAGCCTTTTCCTCATTATTATGATGCCTGTGGCTTTGATGAAAATGAAACAGAGTCCGATAACCAGGTGGGTATTAATCTTATCATCTTATAATTAAAAACAAATGAGGGGAGGGAGCAGCAGGCAGCTTTGTGCCCAGCCTCTGGTCATGTTCTGATTTGGTGGTGATTAGGATGAAACAATCAGCTATTGATGGGCATAAATATGTGAGAAACAGGATTTCAATCCTTCCTACTGAGTATTTCCAGAATGTCTTTGCTGTTGATACAGCTCATAACTTCTAGAAGCATGGATGAGCCCCCTGTTCTTCCCCTATTTATTCAAGAATCCCCTAGCCAACTGGGTTTTTATTGCAGATACATGCACAGTGGACAGAGAAATTGTCTGCCTCTGCTAGATCATTGATAAATAAGATCCATGCTGTGCAGACCCAAAGAGATTCCAGACACAGTGCAATGCTCTAATATACAGTGAGATCTCAGGGGAACCAAGCAACCAAGATGTTCAAGAATCAGATTGTTCCTGCACATTGGCAGGGTCGAGAAGATGTGGCTGTACATGACCTTCTTAAGTGTGTGTTCTTTGCCTCCCAAGGATTACTACTATCTGTCAGTGAAGGCTCTGTACACAGTGGGATACAGCACTTCCCTCGTTTCCCTCACCACTGCCATGGTCATCCTGTGCCGTTTCAGGTAAGTCAGGACATGAGCAGTGAGCTGGGGGAAAGAAACTGGAGCTTATCTGCCCAGAACAATGTTTAAGTTGTTATCTCACCAAATACAGAACAACAACCCTTCAATAGAGCTGTTCCTCCAGCCTGAACACACTCTAGTAGTCACAATTCAGTAGGCTGGAAACACAGCTGCAGAAACCATGGGTCTATTCTATGCAACGCAGATGCTGCATTGACCTGGGGTTATTTCATGCTACCCTGCATGCATTTGTAGGAAAATCTTCACGTTCTCCTCTTTGGCAGATTTGATGTCTGTACTGTCCTCACTCTTGGCTTTCAAGTGTTGCTATTCTTGGAACCAAGATACACTGATCATGTGCAGACAGACCTACTGAGACGCTTCCAGGAAAGACAAGTATTTTTCTTCTTGTTATTTTTTTCCTGATCTTTCCCTCTCCTTTGCTCTTTTTTCTCTAGGAAGCTTCATTGTACTCGAAACTTTATTCACATGAACCTCTTTGTCTCATTCATCCTACGTGCCATATCAGTATTTATTAAGGATGGGGTTCTTTATGCTGAACAGGATGGCAACCACTGTTTTATATCCACAGTAAGTACAACCAAAGCCAATGCCTTTCCTTTTGCTTTTACTAGCATGAGATAACCAAAAATAATGAAGCACGAAGCAGTCAGTTCAGTATCAGAGCCTGAGAAGCTACTGGGAGAGTCAGTAATTGGTGGAAGACTTTTCCCCCCGCTCACACCAAAACTGTAGCTGTTACTGTCTCGTGATGCCATCAGTGTCCAGCGGTTTGTGCCTCGGGACAGACCTGCAGGTTTTGCTTTCTGACTCAAATGATGCTGTTTCTCCCTTTCACAGACCTGAATAGCGGTAGGTGGGATGAGATCAGACAAAAACAACTTCCTTCCTTTAAAGTGTGGGTTTGCCCCAGAGCCTTATTTGTTCTGGATGTCAAGCAGAGTCATGGGTGAACAGAGTCATCATTCAGACATAGAAAATACCCCTGACGGTCACACTTTCAAAAAGTCATTGGCATTAGCCACGTGGCTGTGTCTGAAGTGTGTGATTTCATGGAAAGCAGTCTCTTTCACAGACACACTTAGCTATGTATTACATGTAAATCCCAATTCCTATCACATTTAAGACTGGCATTAGAACTGATAAATCAGCTCATTGAGTGTAATTATGGTGGAATTACAATGGGTTCCCAAACTGAAATCTCCTTTATCCATCTAGTTATGAGCTAAATTCCCTGTGAGTCACTTCCGCCAGGGAAGTGCAGCTGTTTAGTTTCTTAGTCAGCCTTTTCTTTGTCATTGAAACTAGTTTTTGCTTTTAATTCTTCTCCATGATCAAGCTGAAACCCTGTTAGTTCTATAGGTTGTTCATTTCATTCTTCCAATGGTGACAGATGCCTCTTTGTTTTGAAACATGCAAAGCATAAGCCACATTAAAATTAACCATTTCACATAATCAGTTCTTCAGGCACCATAAACTGGTTGAGCTTCCATGAAGGAATTCAAGTTCTAATAGAATCATAGAATCATTCAGGTTGGAAAAGACCCTTGAGATCATCAAGTCCAACTATTAACCCTACTCTGCCAAGTTCACCACTCAACCATACTGTTAAGCACCACATCTAAACCACCTTTAAACACATCCAGGGATGGTGACTCAACCCCCTACCTAGGCAGCCTGTTCCAGGGCCTGACTGCTCTTTCAGTGAAAGAATTTTTCATCATGTCCAGCCTAAACCTGCTGTGGTGCAGCTTGAGGCCACTTTGATGATTTCAACTTGTTAGGTGGAGATTTGTCCCAGAGCATGAAGTGCAATTTGGAACCAGTGAGTATCATCAGCCTCACACTGCTCCATGCAGGAACTTCCAGTTTATACACTGATTTTGCTCCAGTGGATTGAAAAGTCCTACATTTGGAGGACTACTAGTGTCTCACTGGGATATAACACTGGAAAGACAACCATGTAAGACAAGTCTTACAGTTATACAATCATAGAATGATTTAGGTTGGAAGAGACATTAATGGTCATCCAGTTCCAACCCCACCCCATGGGCAGAGACATCTCTCACCAGACCAGATTGCCCAGAGCTCCATCCACACTGCCAGGGATGGAGCATCTACATCCTCTCTAGGCAACTTGTTCCAGTGCCCTAGCACCCTCACTGTAAAGAAATTCCTCCTAATATCTAATCTAAATCTACCTTAAACCTAGCTTAAAGCCATTTCCCCTAGTCCTGTCACTACAAACTGTTATAAAAAGCCTTTACCCAGCTTTCTTATAGACCCTCAAACTGCTGTAAGATCTCCCTGGAGCCTCCTCTTCTCTAGGCTGAACAGCCCCAAATCTTGCAGCCTGTCCCCATAGAAGACATCTACAGTCATGGTAGAGCTCAGTTTCCACTCAAGATCTAGATGTTAGATTTTTTTCAAGTTTTTTTCATCCACTGCTTTTACCCCCAGTAAATGAATGGAAGCTCCTGTCGTTTTCTGCAGCAAATCGCTCCGATTTCTTTACACTGCCTTTCATTCTCTGTCCCTGAGTGACAACACCTGCAAATGGCACTGCAGTACAATCCTCAACTGCACACAGGAGGGTGCATCCTCTCTGATCCCACTCTCGGGGCTTTCTACAATTATCCTGCCATTTCACATCCTTCCTCAGGTTTCTCAATACACCGCTGGATTCTTTTCTTCTCAGCACTCAATCCTTGCAAGGGGGTTTAAACCTAGCAATTAGCGTTCATTGATGATGTGAACTCCCACTATTGCAAGATGTTCTCCAGCTGTCTGAAGACGCTCAGCGACCACTTCCCACTGGTAAAATTGGCTACCTGCCCTTTCAAGGTTCGCTCTTCAAGTGGCACCTCACATTCTTCTCATGCTTTTAAAACTTTACCATTAAAAGGGGATAATACTGGTCCCAGCTGTGTTCCTTCCGCTAAGAGTTGGAGAGGCTGAAAGCATTCTCTCTATCTGCTAGGTAGATACAACATGGCAATAACTTTCCTCTTCTTGGTTCTCTGCAGGTGGAATGCAAAGCAGTGATGGTGTTTTTTCACTACTGCGTCATGTCCAACTACTTCTGGCTTTTCATTGAGGGATTGTACCTTTTCACTCTATTGGTAGAAACCTTCTTCCCAGAGAGAAGATATTTCTACTGGTACACTATTATTGGCTGGGGTATGTGATATTGCTTCTCTAAAAAGCATCTCAATGTGCAAGATGACTCCGTGAACCATTTCCACACAGAGTTTCCAAGTATAGAATTAAGTCTTTGAGTAGAAGTACCACTGCAGACTGAACTGCATTGTGCTATGTTGTTTGAATATTGTAGGGCTGAAATTCACAGATTCATAGAGCACCAGGTTGAAAGGGACCTCAAGGATCATCTATTCCAACCTATTAAGCTAAAAAAAGAGGTTTAAATTAGAGATCCCCGCAGTCTGTTAAGATTCTAAAACTATTGAGTGTAAGGCAATTGACCACTTCTCTTATTCCAAAGGCTAATTGTTCTAATTAATGTGGGGGAAGTGTGAGAGACATTGCATCTCTTGCAGAGATTAGTCCACCACTGAGTGCATTACGAACACAGAATCCCAATGCCACTTTCTTCAGCTTAATCAAATTTGCACTGCTGAGTCGAGTTCATTTTCTAAGACTTCATTTGTTCCTTTCTTCCAGACAACTGTTATATTGGAAATACATCCAAAGGGTGTCCATGCCTGCTCATCACACCTGAGTGGGACAAGGAAACTTGTAATCATAGAATAGTTTGGGTAGGAAGAGACCTTAGAGATCACCTGTTTCCAACCCCCTGCCATGGACAGGGACACCTCTCACCAAACCAGGATGCTCAGAGCCCGTCCAGCCTGGCCTTGAATGCTTCCAGGGATGGAGCAACCACAACCTCCCTGGGCAACCTGTTCCAGTGCCTCAGTACCCTCATAGGGAAGAATTTCTTCCTAAGATCTAACCTAAATTTCCCCTCTTTTAGCTGGCAGCCATTCCCCTTGTCCTTTCACTAAGAATCCCTCATAAAGCTTCCTTCTCCAGCTTTCCTGTAGCCCCTTCAGGTACTGAAGGAAAGAGTCTGTTTCAGAAAAAGCAGTTGTGCGATGATAACCAGGACAATTATTTTTCATGTTGGCCTTCTGCAGAGAAATTGATCCCTTCAGCATAGTGCTTTGCTGATGTTTGAATGCAGAATGCAGCTGATGAATGCAGAAATGTACCCTGAGAAGGTTAGATGCAATTTTTGTGCTTAAACAAACATGTATCTGGAATAACCTGGAAATAATCCTGTGTGTGTAAAGTCTACATATGAAGCATGTGCCTCAGGCTATTCTCCCTTGAAAAACAACATCCTCATGTATCCTGAGCCTTCAAGGAATCCACAACTGGTGGATTATTCTTGAGGCAGCTGCATATGCACAGTAATTCCTGTCAAAGACTCCCTACAACAACAGCAGAGAGAAAGAGGAGAAAGAACAATCCATCAGAAATAACCTCTGGCATATAGAATAGAAAAGAAACTATTGGAAAAGAATGTTCAGAGTTCCCCTTGCATTATCCACAGATGTGTAATCACATAATAGCTGAGATATAAGACCATTTTAAAAGAGAACTTGAGCTTTCTGTGTGTGGAAATATGACGATTATAAAAGGGGACAATTTTCAGTGTCAGCAGAAATCAGAGTTTGTGTTCCTTAATTAACTTTGGGCCAAGTTTCATAACTGTAGGTTCATCTGTATGTGAGAGTATCACACTGCAGAGTATTAACTGAATATCCTTTTTTAAAAAGTCAGTAATGAAACAGCTACCCAAACGTCAGGCAAAAGCAGCCCCTTAGCTCAGCTCTGATGGGAAGGGAGCTGTATTGCAGGAACAATAAGCAAGAGCTCAGCATTTTGCCACATCTGGATGTTTATCTGCTCCTTAAAATGTGCTGAGCACATCACGTTGCTCCTTTGATTAATGAGAGCTGCATGTGGTTGTGTCGATGCAGACATTTTTCACCTATTAAATATGCAATATGCTGCTAAGGTCTCCAGGTAGACTGACTGCTGTCTTCCTGAGTGATCTCCTAATGCCTCCTCCTTACTCAGGACACAGCTGCTCTCTTCTCAGCCTTTGGGGCTTGTCTGTTATCTAATGTTAGAAGCTGAAAAGAAGCTGCTGACCATCTATGTGTATCTTTTGATATAAAGAAAAGTACCGTGAGTATATGTTGTACTCAAAGAGCAGATGGTTCAAAACTCCAAGCTGATCTCAAATGTGCTTTTTGAATTGTATTTTGATGAGCCATAAAACATGACACCTAAGTCCACCTTCCTGGCAGTGTTTCAGGCTTGGAACACTTCATACTATCAAAATTTATGTAGTGCAAATCAGCGAGAGCATGTGAGACCCACACTGGATATTCAAAGATTATTTTTATTGTTGTGCATCTGTTTAGTGCACAGAGCTCTCTTATTTTTCTAGGTGTTCTCATGTGAGAAAAGCAGACTTCAATTCAGATTAAATATGCCTGGTTTCTTCTCCCCAAAGCCTGTCATTTCATTTCTTTTCATCATTTTCCTTTCAAATATTTCTCTGTGGGTGCTTTTCTAAAGGAGGAGGGCTTCATCAGTCAACTAGTTCTAATGGGGTGTCTATTTCTGATGGTGGGAATATGAGATTTGACAGAAACTCACTTAAGCAGATTCACTTGAGTGACTAATTAATGTGACATCAACACAGCCTTGCAAAATGTATGAAACATAATTGTTCTTGTCAACGTGTGACAGTCTCATTCCCTGCTGCAGGCTGGGGTTCTGTGGTTCCTTGTTTTGTTTGCTTTTTACCACTTTATCCTTCCAGTGGTGCCCAAAAGGAAGCAGTTTCCCAATCCAAGATTCTATCTGCCAACGAAAGAAGATCCAGCTTAGCCAGAGTTGTCTCACAACACTTCATTCTTTGATCAAGTGATTTCCACCGACAAATCACACTTCATGTGTTTTAGGAACAGGATTTCTCAGTGGATTCTAAGTGCTTTGATTGAATTTTTGTTTGACGGGCATTTTTTCAAAAACTAAAGACATGTCTCAAACAGAAACAAAATCCTGCTCCTGGCAGTCTCCTGGGGGTAGAGAGTTGTTAGGGGTTTTTTTTATGAAAACAAAACTAAAACAAAAGGACGATTTATTCCTGTGAATAAAGGAAAAAATATCCTCCACTGATTTGTTTTGGTTCAATAAGCCAAGTCAGTTATTTATACAGTAACAGAGAAAGTACAATATCTGCACATCATTTGCAACTAAACCACATTAGAATACAGGGAGCACGACAATGCCATTACAGCTCAACATCTGCCAGTCTGCACTGATTCCGTAATTACAGAAGCTCGAGACACGGAAGATGAGGTTGCTGCTTTTATTTTCGCACAGAGGAAGTTCTACTCTTCGTGCAACAAGATGCAGTTGAACATCTTTGAGCAATGACCTGAAGCAGCATCATTCTTTCCATTATCCGTTTTGATTCTGCAATCTCGACAAGACTGCCCCTTCCTCTGACTCAGACAGATGTTTGTAGAGCTTGGTGTTAATGTAATGAACCACATTGTTTCGTGCATGAGTGTCATTAGGAAACAAAACCTCAGCGGAGAGGTTGCAAACAGTGTTCATGGGTTAGGACCGAATGCGTCTAGACTGCTAATGATGTCAGCATCTTATCTTCTGCAGGTACCCCGACAATTTGTGTCACTGTATGGGCAGTGCTGAGGCTTCACTTTGATGACACTGGGTAGGTATTGCTGCCTGGGAAAACATTTCATGTAAGTTCAGCACAATGACAAGGATGAAACAGAAAACACAGTCATCAGAGGACATGACTAATTTCTCCTTCCATTTATGACATTGATTTGAGTGCACAAGTGTCAACCTAGAGGGCTTTCCTGTTCAGCTACATGAATAGCCATAGTTAAGTCCCAGTTGTACTGATGAATTCGTTAGAAAGATGGAGTAGATGTAGAAAAGTAGATGTAAACAAGGCATCTGACCCTCTACTCTCTGCTCAGTTAAATTAGTGGAGTCCACGACAGGATTTATCTCATCTTAAAAGAGTAGTCAGGTGAGTGACACACCTGATGGTTTTCTCTCCACATGACTATGGAGGAAGATGAAGGGGATGAGCTCAGCTGCTGAAATTATTGCAGATACCTCTGATGTGACAAGTGTAAACTGCACAAGGCATTGCTGGGCTTTGATTTACAAAGACAATTAGGAGTTCAGCATCCACTTGGAGGTTTTATCCACAGATCTAGTGGGGGAGATGAGTAGGAGTTAGAGAGAAATCCGCATCCTGTGAAGAAGCAACAATGAAATGGAACAAATTTAGAAATTGTTCCAGTGAGTAGATTCCACCCTAATGGTCTTTTCCAGTAGGATAACATTCTGCAGTTATCCTGTATCCTTTTCTTATGGTCCAGAAGGAAAGTCTGCATCCAGAGATGGTCTTGCACATCCCAGTAGTCAGCAGACTGACTGGGGTGATAGAGCAGCAGACATACAGGAATGGACATGTATGTGCTCTTTGAAAATGCAAACCTAGCAGTGGGATTTTTTCATGTAGCTATGTTTGACCTTGGTGAAATATTAGGAAAGAAGTCCTGTGAATGAGGGAAACTGAATGAAGCTTGGAATATCCAGCAGTGGTTCTTTGGAAAAAACCTTGAGTGAAAGGTCTCATTATGCACCCAAGTCATTTCTGAGAGACTTAGGCTTAAGTTTTAATTTATTTGAGATACCCGGACCCAAAATTTGCACAGCACTCACCTTTCTGTCAGGTTTTTCTTCCTCTTTGTTGTTCCGTGCCTGTTTGGAAAGCACATAAAACCTTTCCTCCCCTGGGTATGCCAGTGCCGTGACCCAATGTTCTTTTTTGACATGAAGACAAATTAAACCATTTATTTCCATGCAAAACAAGCCAGAAACCCCTGTTGTGTCGTTGTTAAGATTACAGCACTGGTCTTAAATGTATTAATTTCTCTTAGGAACCCAAACAGACCTTGCATTTTGCGGGTAGGGAAAACATCACGCAAAAGG
Source organism: Upupa epops (assembly GCA_013397515.1). Classification (NCBI taxonomy): domain Eukaryota; kingdom Metazoa; phylum Chordata; class Aves; order Bucerotiformes; family Upupidae; genus Upupa; species Upupa epops. The sequence goes on along the minus strand of VZRI01012091.1, from coordinate 69,031 downwards.
AAAAAGAAGAAAAAAAGCCAAACCCCAAACCAAAACCACAAAGAAACCCTTCCTTTCCTTTAGTTAGAGAAGCTATTTAGCATGCAACACATTCGGACAGATTCAAGCTGAGTGTCTCAGTGGTTACTTTGCAAAAATCAGCAAGTATTGTTCTGGGGGTGGGGGAGAAGCCAGCGTGAGCATGAAAACACTGCAGAAATTACCGAACTGGGAAACCACAGGAGCAAAGGCATCAGCTAAAATACAGACTCCGAGTCCAAGCCTCCTCCTGCTTGCTCCTTATCGAACTGGCAGAGCTCCCTTGATTTCAGCTCCTAATTCACATCACCGTTAAGTGATGTGTTTTGTGGAGATAAGTCTGTTTATCCAGAGCTCTACTACTGAATTAAAGGGAATTATTCCAGATGTACAGTACAGATCATACTCTATCCTTTTCAAATGGAAATGACATCTTCTCCCCAGCTCACTGGCTCCCTTGCCTCCATCCAAGCTGCAAAAGAGTCCTGCCTGTCTGGTCTCCACTGTGGCTACTATTTTGAGGGACACTAGGGAGCCTATTGATGCAGAACAACTTGCTAACTGATATTACAGACTGTTCTGCTGTGCACTGCTTTCTTTTTTCCCTTCTGGTCATGTTTGTTGGAGGGGAGGTGGGTGTTTCTTCTACTACATCCATCCTATAGAGGTCACAGGGATTAGATGAAATCAACAATCTCCAGGTGTCAATTTTTTCCAACCAGAGTCCAGGATAATAGATACCTAAGGCATAGACGCCTGGAAGTACATTCCATCCCCTGTAATTTCTCATTTCTAAGGAGGCAAATTGCCATAAATCCATGCCTGCTCCAAAAGCCAGATCTAGATGAGGGTTTGCTCTTAGTCTGCCAACATTGGTCAACTTACTGAAGAATTTCAGGATAGATTTTATGTGCATCTTGGGGAGGTTTGGCTCTGAAAGACTGAGCAGCTTCCACAAGAGGGCAGCTTATTCATAAATGCATCAATGAATTGAAAAGAGCTGGGGTGTTAGATGTTTAGGGTTGCTTGGTTGGTTTTAGGTTGGACTGGATGATCTTTAAGGACTTTTCCAGCCTCATCAGTACTGTGAGACTGTGATACTGTGATTTTAGGGTCTCGGTTTGTGGCATAAAAGACAAGAGCTTCATTTTCAGGCTGTGGGTGAGAAGTTGTTCCTTCAGAGCATTTACCCCTATTCAAATAATTCAAGTTGGGCATTCCAAGTGAGTTAACCCAGAAATCTTTCCATTTGAAAAATCTCAACAATCAAGCCCAAAAATTTGGACTGGATTTTAATTTTCTAAATTTTGCAGACAGAAGCAAAGACTTGCAAATCTGACATCACCAGCTCTAAATTTTCACTCTTCTCAGAACTCTACCACAAACATCCTCAATGTTTTATGAACATCCAGTAAAATATTACATATCATAGAATCATTAGGGATCGGAAGGGACCTCGAAAGATCATCCAGTCCAATCCCCCTGCCACAGCAGGATCACCCAGAGCAAGTAGCACAGGAACACATCTAGACAAGTCTTGAATGTGTCCAGAAATGGAGACTCCACTTAACTAATCTTTCTCAACCAAACATCCCTCAGCTGCTTGGAATTTTTCTCACACATACTTTGATGATGAAATTTTAGCTCTTCCACGTTTATAGTTCTGTTTCAAGTCAAGATGTTCGCTTTTCCCCAAGATGCTCTCAGCCTACCTTTTCAGTGACACAGAAGTTGCATTAAGTCTCATAAGATCAGCAGCCTGTTATTCCTCTGTGCTCTTTCAAGCTGTATTTCTTGGCATCTGACAAATGCACCATGACAACCACTGCTGGGACTATTGGCTGCTGTCCCAGTGGGAGGGAAACCCTCCTTCTCAGAACTGCAGGTACAAAGTAGACATTTTTCGGCAATCTGATGTTTTCCAGAGGGAAGCACGAGGGGAAGAAAGCGGAGACAAACAAAAGACAGATTTTAACTGCCAATCAAGTCCTTAATGGCTTAAAATAGTGGAGCGGAGGTGGCTTGTCAGGAGAAACAAATCTTCTTTCATTATTGCTTTCCTTGTTTTAGAAATATATGTTACAGTTAAAAGCTCATACATATAAGTATATATATATTAATATATATTAATATATTTATATATATACCCACATATATGGAACCTGTAATTAGCTCTCTCTACAAATTACTGTCCAAACGCATCTATATGGAATAAATCACAGAATCCTCTGGTGAATTCAGGGGAAGGCTTTACACCCTGAGGAGGAAATGCCATTTTATTCGCAATCCCTTCTAACTCTTTTCCAGTACTGAAACCTTTTCAGATGAATCCTTGCTTTTTGGTAAGATTTGCAACTAAATGACTGGAAAATCATTCCTATGTGTGAATACAACCAGTCTCTAGTGCATCCTCCTGTACCAGGTATGGGTAAGAATTGTCATGTCAGGGGCAGGGATCACCATTCATGTCTGTTTACTGAGATAGTGTCCTGGTGTAGATTATTTTGTGCCAGTTTGGATCTCTCAGGGTCATGGAAAACCACAGACACTTTAAACTGGGAACAACATAATAGCAAAAAAAGAAGGAAGAAAGAAAGAATAACTAGCACTTTGAACCCAAAGTCATTTTTGCAAAAGACCAACCTCCCACTTTCTGCTCTCTTAACATTTTTTGTAACATTATTAACTTCCTTGCTCTATCTTTCTCTTTCCTTCTCATTCCCCTTCATCAACAACTGCAGCTGCTGGGACATGAATGACAACACTGCCTTGTGGTGGGTGATCAAGGGTCCTGTGGTTGGATCAATCATGGTAAGTAGCACTTGCAGAAGGTACTTTCAACATTTCTGAGGGCAAATTGCTGACACAAATAGCTTCAAATGCCTCTAAAAAAATGCTGCATCAGCTCGGCTGGACTGTTGGAGAGCTTGTCTGAACACTCATCATCCCACACTAATTCCATTGTTAGAAAGGAGCCTTTAAATTGCAGTTCACTGCTGCAAGCAATGACTGTGTGGACACACAGTCCACTGTGTGGACAAGTAATTCAGTTCACACATAGACACCAAACACCGTAACAGATCCTAGAGCATGTGGAGCATCTGTAAAAGGCTAGAAGACACAGCATAGGATGCATGGAATGCTGTGCCATTTGGGGAGGCCAAGTGGGACAACACAGGTCATATATAACAATGCTGGGTGCCAGTGATTAGGAAAGTGGACTGTTGGATGGGATTTGTTTCACAGCTCCATGTGTCTAACAGTACCTTTACAATAGTGTTGGAGACAGCACAAGATGTTCAATTGTCAGCACAGTATATAAGCTCCCTTTAGCTGACAGACAGTTTGGGAGAGACCCAAATGATGCTGGATACCTGTGTGTGGGTTACTGAGAGGTTCTAAAGTAGCATTTTTGGGGCTCCAATTGTTTCCCCAAAAACACTCTGAGATTTTTTAAGTGGTCTTGGGCTCCTCCAGTTAGGAAGTGAAATTGAGTCCCTAGATGATATGGTTAGTGGCCCCTGAAATACTCTTTGCCTTACCACACGCAGGTGTGTGATCCTGGGCATGGGAAATTGTCCTCCACTCTCCAGTGGCAGCACTGGCCAGGATTTCATGGTTTATTATTGGGATTTAGACATTTAATTTGCAGGAGTAAAAGATGCATTAGGGTCCATTTATATTTCAGAATTAAGAAGCTATGAACCCGATGACAAGACAAATTTGGAGCCAAAGCATCAAAATGAACCTATTTTTATTAACCTCCAATTTTTTAAAATTGTATCTGTGATTCCACAATTCTGTGAAAAAGAAGATGCAGACAGCAAGTGACACAAGGGTGACAAGATCTGTATAAATTTATCTCATTGCTCTTGACCCTATAAAACCTCTAGACTGTAGTTAGGAGAAGAACAAGGCAACGAAGCCAGCGAGTCACTGGAAATGTCTCTTCTTCATATTGAATACAAAGACATTGTTATCATCATTTTTTCCCCTTCTTTCTTCCCCTAGATAAACTTTGTGCTTTTCATTGGCATAATAGTGATACTGGTGCAGAAACTCCAGTCACCTGATATCGGGGGCAATGAATCCAGCATTTACTTGTAAGTACAAATAAAGCAGTAATCAATTTATATTTCTAACGTACACATAGGAAAAAAGACAAAAGAACATCTCAGCTGAAATAATTTGATTTTCCAAAAGAGCCACAAGATATATGACATTTATTTATGTAATTCTGACTTTTTTTTTAATCCCAAAGAGGCTAAAGTCAATTTAATGTTTTCTTTAAAAGGCGTAAAAGCAAACCAAACAAAAATGCAGAATTAAAAAACCCCATAAAACTTCTTTAGAGGTCAGTTGCCTGGAAATTAATGCACTGACCAGGGGTAAATATTACACCATTTGTGAGACAGTTTGCTGTGCTTCATACGTTGCAAGAATATGGTCCAAAGTAAAATGAAAACCATGAGATCTGATGAAAAGCTTTCATTAAATGGAGACTGAATTCTAATTCAGGAAGATTTTCTAAACTCGTTTATGTGGGTGTTTCTGGTGACATTGGATGCAATCAGTTCCCCTGTAGAGCTGGAACTGCTCATCCGCAATGAATCCTAAATTTTTCCTTGAGAAATTTTAAAACTTTGTAATTTACATTTTTAGATCTGACATTCTTCTTAGTTTTGACCTCATTAGAGGACAGAGATTGGCTGTTTGAGACGGCCATCATTCCCATTTCAATTGCATGCAGCCTTTCTCCGTATAAAATGTGCGTCAGAATTTTGAGTAAGTAGGTTCTGTGGCAGCACATTTGGTGTTTTCTTGGCTTTCCAGCCTGAACACCTTACACAATCACCTTGCAATGTTTTTTTTGTGAGCCATAGCACTAGTAAATGTAGGTGAGGCTAGTGAATTTAGCACTGCGCTTCTAGTGATAAAAGGCAAATCATAGAAAAACCTTACATAAAAATACAAGATAACAGAGATAAACTTGAAAATATCAAGTTAAAGTAGGAAATCCTTATTTTGAAGTGTATTTTTTTAAGTTTACAAGGTTTAGTTTCACCCTAAGCAACCAGCTTCTTAATATAATGATGTCACCCATCTACATGAAAAATTTCAGGGAAAAATACATCATTCCACTGCCTTTTTTTCCCCTTCTTTCCTGCTGTCTTGCTTATATTTACACTGAGTGATAATATTTTATGCGTCAGCTTTCATCTCTGTAGTCAGACATCCACTTACTGGAAGTACTGCCCTTGCTCTAAACTGTATTTCAACAGAAGATGAATGTTTAAAATTAATTCTGAGGGGTGGCTATATCTCAGAATTAAACCCAAGGAGAAAATGGAATGAACAGGTTCACTGTGCGCATGGTTTGCTGAGGGCTTGCATGAAGACTTCCCATCTCCGTGCTGCTGGGAAGTCAGTCAATGAATCTTAGATTGCAATTAGCACTCGAGATGTGCAGAGCTAGTCCTGATTATGACCCTTAAGTGCATGTTTGGTGTCTGCTGCACATCTCTTCACCTATGAAGCAAAGCATGCCCTAGACTTAAACCAGATTATAAAGCATCCGTGTCGTTTCCTTGGATCAATATCGTGACTGGGTTTTCCCAACATATCTTTTTTTCCTATGTGTATAGTTAGCCACCAAAGCCAAGAGACCAACATCATATTTTCCGTTTCATTCGCTGCCATTATTTTCCATACTTTTTTTGCAACTTTATAAATGGGTGTGTAGAAATGGATCTCGCATTTATGTATGTGTTATTATGAAGTGGAGTGTTGTTTATCCAAACAGAAATGATAGCAACAAATGAAATTCATATGCAGGTAGACCAGACATACTCAATATTTGTGCACACACATCCTGTAGAAAGAGAGGCATTGTGACAAAAGGCTGACCATGGTATGGTTATGTCACCATATTGAAATCTCTGTGGCATTTAGGCTGTGGGCCATACTAAGCATTTTCCATGTCCTATTTTGCTGTTTCAAACTATTAAACTTCATTCCATGAGACTGAATTCTCCATACAGACCTTTATTCCACACCACATTTAAGTACTTTGCCTTTAGTACAGGAGACAGGTCAGCTGTGGTTGAGGAAGGATGGTTCAGACCTTTCCAGAAGGTAATACCATGTGGTATCTTGCACCGGTGATTTATTCCTGTATCAATCTTCCATATTTTAGAATAACCCACTAGCTGGGACTTCTATCGCCAAAAAAAAGCCCTACAACAGTGTGGTTATTTACTTTTTGTTTTCTCTATGGTGTATGTTTTCATTCAGGTCTTTTTAATCATTATTTCTATTAGGAAATAGACACTGTGGTCATGATGCTGCAAATCACTTGACTTTAAAAGCCTTGGGAATGCGCTTGAATGCAAAGGTTTATTATATATTGGTCCAACTCTGCATTTGTTGTTAAAAATTCCCTTAGCTGTGAGGTATGACAGGGACACAGCAGAAGAGTCCACTGTATACTAAGTATAGTGTACCCACTACAGAACCTAAGACTTGCTTTAAAAACCAAAATCAAACAGTAATTTGTACAATATACACTACAACAAGTGCTTTACTCCCACAAAAATCAGACTTGCTCTCCAAATAACCTGATAACCACATGCAGTAGCTTTTGCCTTGGACGCATGAAGCTGTTTCCTAAAAATGTTCTGCCGCTGTCAAATGCTTTAGTGATGATAAACATCCATTTTATCAGCTTGTATGTTCAGGCGTTCGTTAGCAGTTTCATTCCTAATCAACATTTCTTCAGTCATTTCATTCCCCCTCAAAGCTACCTGCATGCTTCTGATCTAATTTCTGACTGAACAGCTCAAGATGTGTCAGATCCTGAGAGAAAAAGAGCAAAAGAGCTCCCTCTTTTCTTTTTTTACTGATGAAGTTAGAAACTCGTTATGGCTGACATGGCTTGGGGTTAGCTTCAACCAAATTATTTAAGCCACTGAGGTCGGAATTAAACAGGAAATACCAATTTCAATTTGGTAATACTTTTTGGGTGGTTTTTTTTCTGAGAATCTAAAGCAGCTTTCAGACTTCCTCTCAATAGTCATCATGATCATTACTTACTTTTATCACTAGCGTGGACTGCCAAAGGCATAACTTTGATTCCAGGATCCGTTCTGGTTTCAGTTAACCTTGTGCCAGTCCTGAATAATTCCACTACATTAAGCATCAGATGTGCAATGCAAATGCAATAGATTTTTATTTGGGTGAGAAGATCTAAGATCCTCAGATGCTAGGGAAGCATAAAGTGACACTGGTTGTTTTCCTAGTGTAATTAGGCAGTGTAACTGCCCCATTTAGTGAATGAATTGAATAAACAATCTATAATATGCCATCGTCATGGACACTACATACTTCAAGTACAAATTGCAGTCTCTTCTATTGTACCAGTGTGTTCCACAGTCAGGTTTCACTTAATGTGCTTCCCAGTAGAAACCACTGCTTCATTTTGAGCCACATCCAGTTGCAGAGCCACGTCCAGTTGCAGAGTTTCTAAATATTTTGTGAAGGTAATAGATCAGGAGCAGGGACATTGATGCACCCATGCTGAAAGCCACATCAGGAGTTCATGAATCCAGTGTACAGTCCCAGAACTGGGGACTGGAAACACACACTCGCAGCTCTACTGTGTCTGATTCAGCACAGAGTTTGGCACATCAGGTCTACATTATTTGCATGGATTTTCATACAGCGGTTCCTTGTCTGGAATTTTAGGAAACAGATAATAAATTGATCTGGCAAGGCTTCACTCTTTCCCCATGAGGAGTCCCACCAACAATGCGTAACCTTGTGTGTCAAAATCTAGTTTGAAGGGTTCTGATTTTGTTCAAGTTGTTATGTAGAGTACATTCACCCCCTTCAGAAATGCCTACACAAAGATTACTCCACGCTATTATTTTCATCAACATCATTGCTGAAGCAGTCATAATAGGCAGAAGGTCATCCAACATTACCATAAACCAGTAATGAAGCAGGGATGCATGATGTAGGTGCATGCTGGAATAACCCTTAAGTTTAAAAAATCCCACACATTTCCATCAAGCCTTTGCTTATTCATTCCCTTTCAAGGATCCAACACATTTAATCAAAAAAAACCCTTCTTTTCTTTTCTTTTTTTTTAATTTTAAAAAATTATTTCCATGAATAGTGTAATTTGGGAAGGGGGAAGCTTGTTTCTGCTTTTGCTTTAACAGATTCTTCATAACATTTTGTATCACACGTTGAAAGCTCAATGAAAAGAAAATAAACCCCACATATATGTAGCTAATTCAGGTCTACGTCATTCCTCCAATCAGCATCTTGCTGGAAAGAAAGGAGAAACATGGCATATATCATAGGTAGGTATGTTTTTCCATATGGTGCAACCTAGAGGGCTAGGGCAGGAGAAGCATTGTTGTGACGCAAATGTTTTGGTAAACAACACTCCTCTGCAGTTCACCTGCAGTCACTGGACACTCAATGATTCATTCTGCTACCGCTTTGTCTTGCTGCAAGTGCTCAGACTGCCGAATCTCTTAATTATTGACAGGATCTTCATGCCAAAAGACTCTTTTTGGACAAGAGCAATGGTAGATGTTTGATCAGCCCTACATTCATTAGTGAGGCAATTTATTCCTTAACCCCAGAATGTTGGAATGGCCAATAATCCAGCAATGAAAGGAGCCGGTGATCCTGAGCTAATCCTTTTCCACCACAAGAAAATACCATGGAAAACTCAGATGATGGTCATTTGGTGTCAGTGCATGTTTAGAAAAGACCTAGCTCTTCCATTTGAGTAAAGCTAGGGGAGTAGAAGCTTACTACTTTGACACTAATCTTTGATGGGTTTATTTAATGCTCTAGAGAAAATGTTCTCATTCACAAGAACTATACTTTTCATTTACATTTCCCAAGACAAATCAGTGTTGCTGATTGTTGCTTTTATTGGTGTCTGGTTTGGATTTTAGGGAGGAAGGAAATATTAATTTATTGAAAATCTTTTCAGGTAGGGATTGAAAAAAGAATGGAGTGCACACAGTGGGAATGTAAGATCACGTAGGCGATATACCACAGGTAGCAAGAGTTTAATTATATGGGGATTTATGTCTTTTCACATAAAGTAATTGAAAATCTCAATAGATTTGATTATCTACCTATAGATTTGCTTCAAAACCAAACAGCATTGAATACTTAGTGTGGTTATAATGTTCCTTTGACTTGTTCTTCCACTGGATATCTATGTGATGCACAAAGTGGGCTACTCAAAATCCACTCCCCTCATCCAGCCTTGCATGGTGCCTGTGGCAAGTTGAGGAACATGAACATCTTTGGTTGTCAAATCTAGCTTTATAACACAAACGATATCCTTACATCTGAAGTGTATGTTCTAAGCTCTTACAGTGATGATGGGAACAGTCCTAAAATAATTTCCACCTTGGAAGTGGTGTTATTATTTCCTGGGCCCTTTCCAGAGGGATATTCCCAAAGAGCAAATCAATATTTTGAAAGGAAATTCCATCTATTTCCAATGATCCACAAGTGATTTACTGGAGCTTTGGCAGGATCTGATGTTGAAAATGTTGATCAAACAACTTATTTCTTGTGCTTACAAGATCTTCTGCTATGAATGTAGAGATTCAAAATTGCTTTGCTTCTGTTATTTTAAAATCCTTAGAAAGAAAGTGGTTAGAGAGCCTTGGCCTGCATGAGTGATGTCCGTTTGATGGAGACTGACTCTTTTATTTTTCATTTTGAAGTAGTAGACAAAAGGTGGATGACTTTGTCTTTAAACACGAACTTTGGTTGCTGCTTTAAGATATTTTTAGAGACAATTTTATGGTTTCAAAGAAGGACAGAGGAAAGGATTCAACAGTGATTTATGTGGTTGATTAACTAGTCTTTTTTTGAAATCTGTCCTGTTTGTGCTTAGCAACTCTCTAACAGTAACTTCACATTTCCACTTCACTCTGTGCTCTGTGGCAGCTGTACAGAACAAAGCTCTTTGTCCACAGAGGGAGTCCTAAATGAGTCAAGCACAGACTTCTTTCCCCAGCTCTTACAAGAACAAGACACAAACCAGAAAAAAAAGGATGTTTCTATGAAAAGAGAAGCCACTAATAGATGGTCCTTCTCTAGAAAGATCCAGGAGGTGTGAAGGTTAATGAGGGAGAGAACAATGCCAGGTTCTATTCAACAGTGAGATTCTCTTCATAAAAATATTCACTTTTAAAAAGGAAAAAGAAAACAACACCACAAAGCCCGATACAATCTCAGCAGCTGTATCAAGGGTTGAATGACCCCTAAATTCCTATTTATGAAGAGGTTTAGGAAGAAATAAACCCCCTAAATTCAATCTTATGAATTCTCATTAAATTATGAATAGCGTATATCTGGATATTTCAGACCTAAATGTCTTTCAAAGTCAGGATCACAGCTTCCTCACTATTATTGGTGTGGACAGCACTTGTTAAAGTCTTTTTAAAAGACCACAAATAACTTTCACAATGGGCTCAACATAACACTTGTCATGTTGACATGAAAGTTACTTACCTAAATTCTCTATTATAACATTTGTCACACATCCACATTTGCTTATTAGCAAAAATAAGGTGGCCTTTCTAATGGAAACTGGTGACCGAGCTCCAATGTGTTTCTAAAGTCATTGAAGTGGATAATCGAGTTTTGATCTGTATTGATAAACTTCACTTGTCATGGAGAATCATAGAATCATAGAACAGAATCACAGAATCATTAGAGATCAGAAGGGAACTTGAAAGATCATCCAGTCCAATCCCCCTGCCACAGCAGGATCACCCAGACCAAGTCACACAGGAACACAGCCAGGCCAGTCTGGAACGTCTACAGAGAAGGAGACTCCACAACCCCCCTGGGCAGCCTGTTCCAGTGCTCCAGTACCCTCCCTGGGAAGAAGTTCCTTCTAATATTTATATCAGCAGGATAGGGAACATCCAGTGCCTAAAGCCATGTGTCTTTATGAATTACTTATGGATTTGGTGGTGTACCCTTTACTAGAGTAGCTTATTTACTAAGGGAAAGATACTGGGTTGGAGAGTTAGATAATGTTTCAGAAACCTCTAACTGATCACTAACCTCTGTGTATCCAAATTAGACCTTTCTGGCTGTTTCCCTTTTCCTTCCTCCATTGCTTGTACTGAAGTTTCTTGTTTTGAATGCATTTTTTAGGCTGAAAGACATAGATCCAGTTTCTTTGAATGGATTACTTAAAGTTAAATGTGGAGCTGAAGCAACTGGTCATGCAGCAGTTGTTGCGAGACTGCAGACAATGTGGAATAATTCTGACATCTCTAATCTGAAATGCGCTTTCAATTTTACGTCAAAGCTTGATGCCCACCAGCATCCATGGTCTTCCATTTACTTTTTTGCTGCCATTCACCTTTTGGAGTCCTGCCATATAAGAACAAAAGGAGTTTAATTTCCCCTCAGTGTCTCTGCTTCTCCTTGCCATTGGTTTTCCATGTCTCACTTCAGCAACTAACATTCTTCACATCCAGTGGTTTTAGTTTTACTCCAAGAAAGTTACTCAAACCTGTAACATTGCATCAGGTTGCTGTGATCCAAGTGCAGGACCCAGCACTTGGCCTTGAAAGATGATCCTCTAGTACCTCAGATCCCTTATAGAGGTCAGGGGCCATTTGCTTTTGTGAAGTGTTGTTAGCAGTAAAAACTAGATCTCTAGGTAAAGACAATAAGATTTTGTCAAAGGTGACTAGACTAAGGTTTTTGGACTGTTTTCAATAGAAATGTAGATAAAAACATTATCTTCTTTTTTTTTTATGAAGAACACAACAATGGTTGGACCTGTAGCATGAGACCCACCTGATTTAGTAAGATAACTACTCCGGGTTCCTTCCACAGCCAGTAGAAAACTACTCATTCCAGGGATTTGCAAATGTACTGAGTGTTTTGTCTGTGAAATAAATGTAGCTATTGAGTAGCAAGGAAAAGAAATCCCTCAACCTATACAAATATCAGCTGTAGGGCAGTAGGCATGTAGCAGAAATAATAGATGGTATGGCTCAATGGTAATTTTTTTCTCTCTCTCCCATACAACTCTTCTGTTTTCACTTTGGTTAATTTTTTTACTATATTTTCAGTATGTCATTAATTTGTTTTAACATTCTTTTTCCTACTACTATGTGTTTGCCAATCCTATTTGTATAGCAAGGTTACATAGAGTTACTTAAGCAGGAGGCACAAAGGTTCCTGATGACGTACAGCTTTATTCTGTATGAATCAAATCCTATTTTTATGGTGTTTTCCCAAAGGATTCCCCTTCAGCATATTCAGAGACAACCCATAACCTCTGCCACTCTCTGTGTGCTAGCAGTGACCTGAACCCAGAATACTGATCTTTCTCATTATTGACTACATAGCCTTGGTAATAGAGCAGAACTTAACTCCCCTGAATCAACATGCTCATTTGCTTCGCTTAAGCATCTGAGACCTACAAAGTGTTTAGAATTGAATTGCAACAGTTTTTGCCTCAAATTAATGTACTTTCTCATTTGCCAGGTGTTAGGGTCTTCGGTCTAACAAGGTGGTCTTCGGCCACATCATGCATCATGCATTTAATCCTGGGAATGTTTAACTTTTTCTTTCCCCTTCCACCCTAGCACCCTCCCTCTTCCTCCCAGATGCAGCTGCAGTCCATGCACAGGACCCATGCGGTGAGACTCAGCTTGTTTGCCTTTAGCTGTCTAAAGTCTCGTATTGAATCTAAGCAGTCTAGTCATCGTCTATGCTCGAACTGAGCGACCAGGGCACCTTCATAAGGCAATGCATCCCGTATGTCTTAGACACCTCTGTTGCACAGGTCAGCTCAGCCTCTGGAAGTGCCTGTTTCTTTCTGTGAGTGAGTTAAAAGGCGTTAGTTCAGTTGAAATTCGTCTTAGATACATACAGTTAGATGTGACTGATTCCATTCTGTGTGTGCCTACAAAGATCTGAGGATCCTGCCCTAATTCGTGTAGTGTTTTGATATCCATCATCTCATTTATATTGATTTTCTCTTATTTGGCTGCTGTTTCCTCCTTCACATCTCTCTGAAATTTCTGTCTCCTGTCTCTTCTCTCTTTCTTTCCTTCCACCAACATTTCTGTTTTGATAACTAATCAATAAAGTTAAATTTAAAAAGTAGGGGGGTGGGAAGGACAGAAGGAAGGAAAGAAAACTGTAAATTCTGTACTTTGAGTATAAAATATACTTGAGTATACAAGCTGTATTTTAAGTTTGCAATATTTAATGTTAGAGTGATGGTTCTAAGTAATATTTAATGTTAGAGTGATGGTTCTAAGTAAATTAGCTAGGATGGTAAAGAAACTTTTAAGAGCACTACAATAGTAATGATTGACTAAAAAGTGATAGCAAAGTTTTCCATCTGTAAATGTCCTGCTGGGTGGGAAGTAGCTGTTAATTCATAGTATTTTCAAAATCAAGTCCATTATGATGCTTCTAGTGAGTATCAAGAGCTGCCCTGTTAGGTCTAATTACTAGACAAACTTAAAATCAATCCCTGGCCAATAACGGGGGGGTATACTCTGCAAAGGAAACTTGGTTGGAATGCTTTTTTAATTCAGATTACTACAACAACATTAAGTGTGTCATTGAAGAACAAAACCCCTTACAACACCCTGTGACTAAGAGTTTTCAAAGTGGTTAATGATTTCTTGATGTTTCATTTCAGGTTATGAAATGCCTTTCCAAGCACTGGTTTCCAGTGTGTGCTGAGCAGCCCTCTTGTGGTTAAAAACTGCTCTGATAAAATACACCTCAGATCTGAGGATCAAAATTAATGAGGAATATTTTAGTGAGGGTCTCAAAATCCACAGCTGCTTCTGAAAGTCTCAGTCATAGTTATAAGGAACTATCTCTAAAATTTTCCTCCTTGCTTTTGATCAGCTTTAGGTGATAATTAATGCGCAGCTCATCCCTGTGAAAAGCAGAGACGATGCAAGGTTTTATCCTAGAAGAGCTACTGTAAAAAAGCAGTCATTTTCATATTCATTTCCAAGAAAAAATATTCTCTTATGCTAAAATTTTTAGTACCCAAAAGTAATTACCCAAAGGGAAACAAAATTCTAGTAAATGGAATTGTCTCAAGTTCACATTAGGGAGAAATTTAATCTGCTTTCAATTTCTTTTATTTTACTGTTCAGCTTACAAACTGCATCTTCCATCCTTGGTTAGGTGAACTCAAGCCTCAGACCATGCACATTAGCAGAGCAGCAAAAGCAGAGATTGATTTTGTTGAATAAAGTTAGAAAATTGCTTTAAAAATCATCATATTTGCCTTTATAGTCAATGGAGGTTTAGTCAGGGTCGTCGGGGGTGTTTGGTGTGCTGCTCATCCCAACCTAAAATGGACATGTAAAGCAAGTCAGATATTGTTCATATTTCTCTCTCAATTGCTAAATCTTTCTGGTGATTCTCAAGGGAACAAAGATGTCCAGTTTACTTAGACACCTATTCTGCAAATAACCAACCTTCCCTGATGAGAATCTGACTAAAACAGCCATGTGTGGAAACCAAACCAAACCATTTCCCCTCCAAAGTCAACAACAAATTACTATTTTCAGTCCTTGTATTTTTCAGCCCGTCTTAACATACAAAATCTTTTACCAGAGCCCTGGAAATGTTGTTTCAGATTATGCTTCTTCATGGGTGATGTAAATCAGCCTCTCTCTGGCTAGCTGTAAATGTAATCATCCCATTGTCCATAGCAGTTTTCTCTGGAATGCAACATGTAGAGATCATAGTCCTGGTCCATAATAGATGTGATTATTGCTCTTCTGACCACATCAGTCATAGTGCGTGTGTAACAAAAAATATGAGGTATCTGTTTTAGTAGTCAACATGAAGTTTCCATACTGAATTCACTTTCCCACCAAGAAAACTGAGTGACAAAATAAGTTGGTGTCCTTAGCAGTACTCTGCACTAAAAAGAAGGGATCCACACTACCTTGGGTACTTACGTGTGAAGACAAGGACCAACTTTACTTTGAATGACACTCCATCCTATAAGTTTCTGTTACTATCTAATTGTTCTCCACAAGCGTGCAGTCAACTCTCATTGGGTATATCGTTCTGTTCCCCGCTGTGCAATCCCAGACTGCAGAGGTCGTGTGCATTTTGGATGCGTAACGCTGCTCGCCCGCCTCCAGGTCGTTCCGTCTTTGGCTTCTCTGTGAATCAGCGCATCCCAATTCCCAGCGACAGCCAGCGCTTTTTAATTTCCTCTCTTTCTTTTGGCTTTACTCAAGCAGCTGGTTTGTGCCGTAATTTTCATTCCGTCATGTCTGCTTTCCATCTGTGTGATGTGTCTCATGAAATGTGTTGAACGTGACCTACCTTGGCCTGTTCACAAGATGCTGAAAAAATTGCTAATCTTGTCATATTTAGCAGCTGCGTTCAGAAATGCTACTGTAAGCCTAAGAGGGCTAACCAGCACTCTTGCAAGATGTCAGAACTATCAACCATTACCCTGTAAGTGTACGCAATCCCGTGACATTACTGTGTTTGTATGACGCATGTTGCTAGTGAATGGAAATGAGCTGAGGGGTAGTAACGAGAGAGCCAGCCTTCCTTTAGTTCTTACTGCATGTAGAATTTCTTTTGTCGTTTCTTGCTTTTGCTGATGCACTGAGATCGAGGATTTTAAGGGTTTTTTTAAAAAGAATTGTAATTATGGCTGATGCTGTTGACAGCTTTGGGTAGTGTCTGTGTAGAAGCTGTCACTAGTCTCTGTTTATTATACAGCAAAGTGATGACTGCTCATCATGCTGAGAGTAAATCCTACACCTGGACATTTGATAGAACAGCAAGGGCAGGGCAAGAGAGTGAATCAGAGACTGAGCTGGTGTAGAACAACTTACGTCCATTGAACCGAGTGCAGTTGTGTTAGTGTAGACCTGGGCTTGAGGAAAGTCTAAGATTATAATAGTCTAAGATACTAATATCAAAGTATTGTGTGACTAGTGAGAAATCAATGTTGAAGCCTTGCCAACAGAGAGTGGGTATCTAAAAAAGTCATTACATGCTCTTTAGTCTAGAGACATGTGAATTATTTCTTGATGAACTTTCCCTGGAATTTCAAAACAGGCTTATGAGTGTAAATCAACACTCAGAGATGTCCTGCTACTAATTTTCTCTGTGATTTCACATCTCCTCAAAGTGTTCAAGAAACAAACTAATGAAGACACTCAAAGGATTCAGTGGCTGACACTGCTGATGCAGACAGAACAATCACCACCAAGTTAATGCCAAAAACAGTTCAGCCTAAACAGAAGCCCATAAAAATTGCTGTGTTTATCAAATAAACATAATTATACTTTAATTTTTGCATTAAATATGAAAATCAAGTAAATTTCTTTTCAATTCCTGAAGATTTATGCACATATGGCAATTAAAAACCTGTTCTCAATTCTCATGTTTAGGTGCGACTTTGGCTCTTCAAAAGTGATCCTACAGATTTAGCCTTTAGTAAAGATTTGTAGGTGTCAGGGAGAAGACTGAGGTTCCTGAGAGCCTCATGTTAACTCTGTTTAGATTCTTTTTAGTAGAATAGAAACTTTGGTTTATAAAACATGAGCTATATTAAGCATTTCATTACTAATGACATCCTGCATCTTCATGGTTTGCACTCTATTTAAAATGTCATTATTATTCTTTGTTCATATCCATCGATGGCCAAAGAGATGAGATTCTGTAATCCAGAGATGAGATTCTGTAATCCAAACTTTACATGGCAGGGGTACAGCAATTTATATTAGAAATTCAGTCCAGATTCCCTTTGTAGTCAAAGGAGAGACTTAGGCTGTCACTGCGAATTCAACACAACAATGAAATGTGAGCTCTGTTTTCATACCCAGTTCATGCCCGGTCACGTCCTAGGTAATGTCCATAGACATTTCAGCAGGTGCAATAACAAGTGCAGATATGAAATAGAAAAAGAAAAGTTCCTTCAGAGAGTGGTCAAATTAGACAACAATTTTACCTTCCATTCTTTTCAGTAGAAAGTTGTCTTTCCAGGACTCAGTAGAGCAGTAAGTGGGGGTTTTTGTGCTGACACTTGATGGAAAGGCAAACACGCAGACATGCTACTGGAGAAAATCTTAGGTTTAAGCTAGTTTTAAGGAAAAGAGCAGCTGAAAACGTGAGATGTCAACCTCAACAAAAATTTATATACTAATTACTTGGAATGTACACAAGGCTTTCACTAGACATTTTGGAGAACGTATGTCTTCTAAATAGATGTGTGAAGCCCAACTGAGGGACTATAGTTCTTAAAACTTTTGGATCCATTCCCCATGGTCTTGACTTCTATGAAAGAGTGTGAGAAGAAAACAGGATAAATGCTTTTGGTTGTTACATCCCTGAGAATTTTATTGTACCCTTTAACACCTTCATTTCAACCCTGCCCATGAACTTACATGTCTCACAGGTGCAGCTTTCAGTCTTCTTTCTTTTTAATGCTCAAAAAACCACAGTTCATCACCCACGCAGTCATTAGTATCTCGAGTTTTTCTCATTAAAATCTTTGTGTCCTCTTTACAGATCTTAATCTCTCAGCTTCAGAACGTTTCATTTCTTACATTTCATGTAGCTTCTTCCTGACTTTCCTGACAATATTGAAGACAGCAGTTCAAATAAGTTGATGATGACATTATGTTTCAAGACCCTACAAACTAATTGTATGATTAATCAGATATAATTAATGCCAGAAAACTGACAATTTACTAAGTCTTCCTCCACATCTTTCTCCAAATTAATCTCCTGGGACTGTGGTGAGATACAACATGCTAATAGACTACTCTGACTTTAAATCAAGATAACATTTCTCCTTTAGTTATTGCCATTAATTCTGAATATAATAGATAACAGGCTGTGAGAGATGATACGTATTTGTCTTGTTTACTTTGATTTTCTTTCCATGGCTAGCTTAAGACTGTGTATATTTTATATCCTTTCTTTTATAGTGTTATTCTACAATCTTCTCCACAAACGCTTCTGCCCCTTTTTATTAATCTGATTGCATGTCTAGAGTGAAAAAGGAATAGAATGGACCTCAAAAAGTCTTTTAGTCCATTCCACTGGGTCACTCCTGCATGGGTTATGTTTTGTAGAGGTCATCAAGGTTGAGCATGCTGTATGATCTTCATCAACCTGTTTCAGATTTGTTCCTCTCAACAAAAATCTAACTTGATAGCTACAAGTCTTCCTTGGTAATTGATGAGAACTATGTTCTCTGGTTTGTGGGGTCTTTCGCTAAGATTAGGTGTGAGTAATGGATCATGTGTGAACAGTACAATTTCAAGGCCAGGGCTGTGATGTATTTACCACCATTAATGCACACAGTATAACTGAGGACACCAGCAAAGAACTCATTATTATTGGATATCATAGAATCATAGGCTGCATTCTGTTGGAAGGCACCTCCACAGGGCCTCAAGTCCCAGCCCCCCTGCAACAAGCAGGGATATCTCTAACTAGAACAGGTCACTCAGAGCCCCATCCAGCCTGACCTTGAATGTCTCCTGGAATGGGGCCTCCACTCTAGGCAGCCTGTTCCAGTGATCCAGCACCCTCAGATTCCAGAACTTTTTCCTGTTGTCCAGCCTCAATCTAACCTTTTCCACCTTAAAATCATGACCTCTCATTCTACCTTTCCACTTGAACAGTTCATCCCTAGCCCCTCTCAGGTTACTGCAAGCACATGTTCACAGAGTTCTTGTGACACATCCATTAATCCTTCAGTTTCAGTAGGACAAACACATCACTTTTGGGACACTGTGGAGCATGTATTAGCAAACTGAAAAGTATCTGCAGCATACTGTACAGGTATAATAGAAAGAACATTTACTCTTCTAAATATATGCATCTCTTTCCAGAAAACTTTATGAAATTTTAGCTTCTACTGTCCTCCATCTACCTCTTGAACTTACTGAAAGGGAAATAAATGCTTGGTTTTCCCCCTTGTAAATATCTTGGAGGTTATTTAAAGCTATTTTATTTATAATAAACCACCTGCCTTACTTTGGGATCAATACTGTATTTCTTTTGCCTCTTTTTTGCTGCTCAGTCACCAAACAACACTGTGCAGAACCTATATAATTGTTGTCTGACCCCTGTTTGGGGGGAATTTCATCTGCAGTCAGTTGAATGCATGCAGGTACACATTTCTAACCCTATATGTACTGAGTTTGATTTCCCTCTAAGACCTCTCTACTCTAACGCAATGGAAATCACTTGCACAATGGAATTGCACTGAGGTTTCCTATGGTATAATGAGTCCAAATCAAGACCTTGAGGAATAATCCTGAGCACATACAAACGTTTGGGGGTTTTATCTTTATTTGTATTTCTGTTTTGATTTTTCTTTTCCTGTGCAGAAATAAATTCACACCCAACAGACAAAATAAAGTGATTTCAGACACTCCACTGGGATTAAGGAAATGGGTGAGAGGTTTATCACTGTGTTCTGGTAGCAGTCTGAATCCCATAGCAAGATCACCCTCCACGTGTCTGGCAGGGTAGAAAAAAATCCTTGCTTATAATAAAGCAAAAGGAAATAACAGCACAGAGTATTAAGCATTGCTAATGTGCTATTATTGTGGCAGTGTGAAAAGTGGGAGCAAAGTACAGTGTGTGTGAAATCACTGTTTGGGAACAATGGGAATGTCGTATATTCGTTTGTATAATTCTACACTGCATAAATTTCCCAAAAGGCAGGCAACAAAATATTTTGTGTGTTTTCTTCTTTAATTAAAGTACAAGTTGTTTTATTACAAGGCTGCATTAAAGTTCTTTCACTCTATTATAACAGGAGACTGGCTCGCTCTACACTACTGCTTATCCCCTTGTTTGGAATTCACTACACGGTGTTTGCTTTTTCTCCTGAAAATGTCAGTAAGCGGGAGAGACTAGTGTTTGAATTGGGACTGGGATCTTTCCAGGTGATTATACAGTGAATTCTGCTTTTGTTAAAAAGAAATTACTATTCATTATTGTAACTACTTTGCATGCACAGTTCTCAGACTGTGTTTGTATTCATTTCTGGGTGCGTTTTGCATACTGGGATATTGGTTTTGTTTGTTTGCTTAGTTGGTTTTAACTCCAGCTACTTTCTAGCACCTGCTGAAGGATTTGAATTACATTATTTTCTTCTCTCCCATTTACCTAGGGTTTTGTTGTTGCTGTTCTGTATTGTTTCTTGAATGGGGAGGTAAGACTTTTTGCATTTAACCTCACCCACCCACCATTCTCATCCCATTTCCTTGTGGGAATAACTGCTATTCTAAACTTTCACTGTAACCCATCATCTACCATATTCCCTAATACCTTAGGCTGAATCTCATAATGTCTCAGCAAAACAAAGAGGATGATGTGATGTCTTTATTAAACCAAAACTTTGGCCTTACCAGAGATGATGACTCAGATCAGTGCTCCTGAAAAGAGGTAGGGACTATACTGGTCTCTGGTTATGTCATCTTGGGTGCGAAGCTTTGAGCTTGACTTTGTTAAATGTCATACAGTTATTGCTAGCCCGCTGTTCCAGCCTGTTCAATTAAACCTGCAAGGTCGATCTCTTCTGGTATATCCACCTCACCTTCCAGACTGGTGTTGCCAGACAACTCAGTGAGGGTCATTTCATCCCATCCTTCAGATACTGAACAGTGTGGGGTCCAGTCTCAGTCCCTAGTAGTCCCACTAGTAATGGGCTGCCAGCCACAATAAAAAAACTTGCTTCACCACCCTCTCAGTGTGGTGAATCCTGTTAGCCAAGTTCCCACACAATTGCAGACTAGTCACCTAATCAGTACCTTGCCAGAAGACTGCAGGAAACAGTGTCAAATGCTCCACTGCCTTCTTTATGTCAAGACAAAACATTATGTTGTTGTAGAAGATGATCTGGTTAGCCTGGTATGATTTGCCTTCGATAAACACTTGCTGGCTTTTCCCAATCTTTGCCCAAAGGCATTCAGTAGAACTTTCATGGTCTCCGTAACTCACTTGTATATTCTCACAGGGCAACTTTACATCTTCTTCCCTTTCAATGCTCCCAAAAGAATTTGTAGCCACACATTGTGGTCTTCCAGTTACATTAGCTTCCCCACAAGCTGCTCTGCTTTTCATTGTATCATAACCCTCTGACTGGGCACAGACCTCCAGTTTCTCGTATTAGCTGGCCAAACTGCACACCATCTTCAGTTTACTTGCCTTAGGGTTCTTGTCTTTGGAGAGAGTTGGGAGAGCATTACTATGGTAGATAAACTCCTCCAACTTCAAGCTTATGAATATGCAGATGTCATAGCCTTGGACTCTGCCCACAAATTCATTAGTTTAAAATACACTTCAGTATTCAGACAATGGGCTTGTGATGATTTTTTTGCGTCTCCTAGGCAGGCATTTCCCATCTCTTTCCAGTACTCTGTATTCATTGAAGGATGTTTTATGTAGGATACAAAAACCTGGCAATACCACCAGCCATGAAGGCAGATACAGATCTCCTTGATGCATTGACTTCTGCCTGCACTCTATCTGTGACTGGCAAGTCAGAGGAGAAAGTAACTGGGACATCTGTCCCTTTCATTTTTGCTTCAGGGCTCTGAACTCCTGCCTGATTCTGCCCAGGTTTTGCTTTACCATGTCTTTGGTGCCCACAAGGAAAAGAAATAGGAAACAGTAGTCTGTGTCTTCAGCTTGCTGCAGCAATCTTTCTGTGACATCCTGGATCTTGACTCCGGGCAAGCAACAAAGTTCACTTGACTGCGTATCAAGCAGGTAGCTGGGTGCCTCCAGTGCCTCTCAGCAGTCACCCACTGCTAGCACTCACTGGTTCCTTTTGAGGCACCAGCAAGACACTGGCAATGAATGCAAAGTAGAACAGTTATAGATCAGTTGGCTAATTTTCTAATCGTGCTTCTGACCATGGATTGTGTTACTCTTGGTGATTTACTGGGGGTTCCCATTAAAATAGCTCAAGGGAAAGGAGGGTGTTAGAGATGTGTCTTAACTCAAGAGCATAGTGGTGATCTGGCAGCCAGAGGCCAACCCTTCAGTAGACATGAATCTGTTAATGGCAAATGAAAGACAAGCTGCCTGTGTGGACAGGCTATTTCATTACTCTCTAGTACCTTTGTGCTCTTGGTTTACTTGTCTCCTCTTTATGTGTTTAGGCCTGGCCATTGATAAAACCAGATGTTCTTTTCCAAACTAGTTCCAGAACCAGGTTGGAGTTAATGCTGAACAGGTCTTCTGTGCACCTCTGGGCTGATCCTAAATTATCTGAAGTCAGAGACACAGAACCGAGGCTGTTGTTCCCACTGCATGCCTGGACCTCTTTAGATTTTGCTGAAGTGAGGAGTTTCAATAACAGTCTTAAGCATAAACCTGTCAGACTGCGGGTTTTTTCTAATCTTGATACTTTGTCAGCATGTCCTCGAGCGGCTAAGTACATAAAAAATGACCTTTTGAAGTTTCTCCCTAAAGGTGCAATCAGAAATAAAGAGAAAATGGAGGAGCTGGAAAGTCAACCGGTATTTTGCTGTGGATTTCAAACATCGTCATCCTTCTCTAGCGAGCAGCGGAGTGAACGGGGGGACACAACTCTCCATTCTGAGCAAGAGCAGCTCTCAGATTCGGATGTCCAGCATAAATGCGGAGAATCTAGCGACATGAGCAACTAAGGAAAACAGATTAATCGACAAGAAAAACCAAAAACCATCCCTTTAAAAAGAAAAACAAACCTACATAGTTATGGTGGTGGTGGAGGCCTTTTCTCATTCCCTTCCCTTTCCCTTTCCCTTTCCCTTTCCCTTTCCCTTTCCCTTTCCTTCCCTTTCCTTCCCTTTCCTTCCCTTTCTTTCCCTTTCCTTCCCTTTCCTTCCCTTTCCTTCCCTTTCCTTCCCTTCCCTTCCCTTCCCTTCCCTTCCCTTCCCTT
>VZRI01012091.1:0-37972 GCA_013397515.1 Upupa epops | reverse complement strand
ACTGTTAAGAGGCAGAGAAAAAACAATACTCCAAAAATATTTCAGCCCAATCTAAATGTCCTGTGTAAGTGTTCACAGGTTTAAAGAAACAATATGAGCACATTTGTTCCAAGAACAGGAAACCAAGAAAACCTTACTTAGTAAGATCTGTCAAGACGTCATGAAGAGCACTGCTTCAAACCCAGCTTCATTGTTTGAAACCAGAACATTTTACTCAGGTACTAAAAGACAAAAGCTTTAAAATATCTTTCCCTAATCTTCTCTCTTAAGGTGCCTTTGGCAATGGTTTCAGCCTTGCTCTGGAGAGAGCACATCTCAGGTTTGCACTGGCTGTGAGCAGAGGGTGATGTTTCTGAGCGCTGCCTGGTTATCCACACTGCAGAGACTCAGACAGACCAGCACTCACTGAGCACCACGAGATGGCAGTGCCTCCACACAGACTGGGCACTGAATCAGGGCGTCGGAAGGGAGCTCCGAAGGTTATCTAATCCCTACAACAAGCAAGGGCATGTCTAACTACAACAGACTGCTCAAAGTCCCATCTAGCCTGATCTTCAGTGGCTCCAGGAGTGGACCCTGCACCACCTCTGTAGGCAGCCTGTTCCAGTGACCCACCACACTTCAGATTCAAGAACTTTTTCCTCATGTCCAGCCTCAGTTTCCCTTTTACAGCGTCAAACCATCATCCCTCGTCCTATTGTTCCCTGCCTTTGGGAACAGTCTTCCCCAGCCTTCTGACAGACCCTTTCAGGTACTGGAAGGCTGCTATAATGTCTCCTCAGAGCCTTCTCCTCTTGGAGCTGAGCAATCCCAACTCTCTCAGCCTGTCCTCGTAAGAGAGGAGCTCCAGCCCTCTGATCATTTTTGTAGCCTCCTCTGGACACACTCCAACAGACCCTCACCCTTCTTGTTTTGGAAACCCCAGAGCTGGACACATGTCTTGTGACAACCCCCGAGCTGTGACACAATATATATCTGTAGACTCTCCCTGCTCCTACATCCCCTGTCATGTCCTCAGATGTGCCATCAAGAAGGGATGAGCAGCCTTTTTACAACCCCAAGTCTTTATCCAAGAAACTTGTGTCTTCCACGATGAATATTATGGCCATATAATAAATATATTATAATAATGTATTATTCTGCCCCTCTACTCCACTCTAGTGAGAGGCCACCTCAAGAACTGTGGCCAGAAGTAGGGTACAACAGACCTGTCTGTTCTGCAGGACAGTCGAGTGTTAAGTCAGGCTGCTGACTCATGCACTTAAACCTCTTCTTTGATGGAAAGGTCAACATTGTGCATATTCATCGGCTTAAAAAGTGTAACCAGAGTATACATCATTTTAAGATTATTCTGTTTTTATGAAAGCATGAATGAAATACACAAACTGACTTAATTACAGTTAACAGCCTCACATGAGCCGTAATGATCACATGCATTTTATAGCTGGATATCACACAAAGGTGTTCACATCACTACCAACTTAACACAGAAGCAAGCTATTTTTAAAAGGAAAACTGATAAGGAGGTCAGAATAGAAAAAAAATCACACCTTCTAGAGGACATCCAATTCATTTGGTTAAATGTCTAATTAATAAAGGACTGCTCTGAATTGTATTTACAGAAATCTGGATGAATAAACTCTGTTCTCAGTCCTGAAAAAAAGAGAAAGCCCCACCACCACCAAAGTGATGGGTTTACTGTCACTCAATCACTTTACCTCACTGGATCACACTGCTGCATTGATAATTCTTACCCCAGAAACATCATTGAGTGATAATGAGCTGTGAAATGATGGGCAGGACTGAAATAATCACAGCCATTACTACAGATTTGTCCTCCAAGGGAGGGCCCAAAAAAAGCACAGAAGTAGTATTTAATTGATGGATCCAGCCAAACTCCAAGGTTACTGTGACCAAAAGCCTGTTCCAGACACATCAGAACAATTATCTGGGCACTAAGACTAAGTCTGTAAGTTATACAGAACTCAAGGTAGCCCAGCTGGTATATCATTTTGGGTTTGCTCTATGTTGTTCCCCTATACACATATCATCTGCCTAAGGTTGGGCTTGGTGATTTTGCAGGTCTCTTCCAACATTGATGATTGTATGTTCAGCCGCTCCATGTTTTCCTAAGGACAAGAAAAGTCTTGAGGTCCTCCACCCTAAATTAATCTAGTTGTTCATAGAATCATTAGGGGTCAGAAGGGACCTGGAAAGATCATCTAGTCCAATCCCCCTGCCACAGCAGGATCACCCAGACCAAGTCACACAGGAACACATCCAGGTGGGTCTGGAACGTCTCCAGAGGAGACTCCACAACCCCCCTGGGCAGCCTGTTCCAATGCTCCGGTACCCTCCCTGGGAAGAAGTTCCTGCTGATATTGATAGGGAACCTCCTGTGTTCCAGCTGGCACCCATTGCCCCTTGTCCTATCCCCAGATGACCTTGAGAAGAGCCTGGCTCCATCCTCCTGACACCCACCCCTCACATATTTAGAGACATTCATGAGGTCATCCCTCAGCCTTCTCTTCTCCAAGCTCAAGAGACCCAACTGCCTCAGCCTTTCCTCATCAGGAGAACTATTCTCAAGCAGAAAATGAAATCTGTTTTATTGGGTGTTTTGTGTCACTTTTGTGACACTCCGAGATTCCTTTAGGAAGTTGCTGCTTCACAGGTAGTTGCTTAGCAAGTTGCTGTGTGTAGTTCCCACTAAGCTGGCTCAAAACAACTGGTAAAGCATCACTAATCAGTATGGCAAACCTTTGCCACCACATAACTCTTTCAAATGAAAGAAGTAGGAATAGCGCTCCTGAAAACTGGAAATTATGGGAAACACTAACAAAGATGTGAGAAATAGGGAGGTTGTGGATACTCCCTCTCTAGAAGTGTTTAAGGCCAGGTTGGATGGGGCTCTGGGCAACCTGGTCTAGTGAGAGGTGTCCCTGCCAATGGCAGGGGTTTGGAACTAGATGATCTCTGGGAGGAGGTAATGTAGCTCCTTTTTACTTTTGGGTGCTGACCTCTTGAGTCACACCAGCTCAAGGTCTGCCTTTCACAACAGAACAAGTGGATTTTATATTCTTAAGGAGAAAGAGACGGAACCATGGTTGTGATACCCGTCTGTACCAGGTGAGGAGCTCATATTCAAGACAAGAAACTCACAGCAGTTTCTTGACACTATGGAAAGCCATAAAGCATCCAAGCTGGCCATCCCTTAGGTAGTTTATCACAATGTCACAGTAACTCATCCTGCTAGAAGAACTCAAACTGAGGTTACACCATTCTGGCCCACAGATGTTCTCCTTTTGGGACTGATCCTTTCAAGCAGTGATAACTGAGTTACATAGTTGACTGGGCTGTTTTCTCTGGACAAAGTTCTGTGTTTGTGTATGAAGTTCAGGTATTCTTGATACTGCCATTTGCACAGTTGCTTCTTCAGTTCACTCTGAACCTGTAGAGAAGGAAATAAAACCAAAGAATGAGAAAATTAAGAAGTGGTGGATATTGAAGGTAACGAGTCAAAATATCCCCATTCACTTTTGAAAATGAACAGGTTCAGTTTTCAAACCTGGATGGGTCCTCGAAGATGGAATGACAGGGTAAGACTGTGCTTTCATCCCAAAGAGACACCACTTTGCCTGGCAAGTCTCTGACATTGCTGTAAATTATTCAAACTGAAGAAAACAACTCCCAGAGAACACTATCATTTATTACATTTGCAGGGACCTGTAACAGATGCCCAGTTGTACTGAGTATCTGCTGCAGAAGCATTTATTCCTAAGCATGAGAACAAGCCAACCCACACCATTTAATCCTTGACCAGAGATCTCTCTATGCCAGTCCTTTTCTAAACATCTAGTAGATTTGTGTTGTGAGATACAACATGTAAAGGCTGTTGGCAGGGAGTCTATGCAGACAGAAGGCAGGTGGGCAGTTCTGTGTTTGCAGTCACTCTCAAAGGTATTTTGTCAGAAAAGCACTAGAATGGCCATTAGAAATTGTTTTCCTAAATAATAAACATACTTGGGGCATTATCCATCCTTGGGTAGGAATAATTTCACCCAAATTTAATCATCCCTGTGACGAGTCTAAGAGCCTCCGGAAACTGAGGCAATGTTAGTGGGTCATTCTCACCTCATTTACACACTTTTCTGAGGATCAGTGGTGGTTTTCTGTTTTCTCAGGGGTTTAGCTCATTGTAATCTTTGAGGAAAAGTAGAAGCAAAGCTAGGTTTTAAAGGGATACTACAGGGAATTTATCCAGTTTCAAACAACTTAACAAAAACAGGAAGGAAATGTTTGAACAAAAGATATTGAAAAATGCATGGGCTGCCTGGGAAAAGGAAAGAGAAAAGCAAAGGGAAAGAGAAAAAGAAGGGAAAGGGGAGAGAAGAAACAGGAAGACATTCATTAGCAGAAAATAAACCTAAAAAAAGAGTAAGGAGCGTTACAAGCTTTCTGTTGAGATGTCATTATGAGAGCTAATCAGATATAAAGCAGAAAACAAGTCCCCTGACAGGAAAGTCGCCGACCATTTGTAAAGGGTCATTGCTTTCAAGGCTGATTTTATGTTCTGTCAGTACAGTATGAATACAAATGAAGTCAGCAAAAGTACCGAGCGATAAAACAGACATTGGCATTTCATGCTTTCAGGAGCAGGTCAAAGATCTGTTCTGGAAAGAGGAAGAAGATATTAAAATCAAGAGACGCCCGTGAGTTTCCGAGGTTTAAGTAATCAATGGACTTGCTACTCACCTCTGCATTTGAGAAGCAATACAGAAGAGCAACCACAAAACCCTAAGACAGGGAGGGGAAGAAGAAAAGGCCAACCATCAGGATTTAAAGCATAGAATCAGAGGAAAATACCAGGTTTTATTGAAAATTTGAGTGAGACACTAAGATCACATTATTTTCCAGGATTCTGTTGCTGTTTAGGTGATGCAACACTATTTGGGGGGTTTTCATAACAGCATGAAATTCCTGACTGACAACGTACTATACTGAACTGTTATTGCCCTCGTATGGAAACACTAAGGACTAACAATGTTTAATGTATCCTAAAACTTCTCCTGCAGATAAAGTAGTAGAGAACTCTGTCTTGTTCTATTTTTACAGTAATGAATAAACTGGATGAGGACCTGCTCTTGTTTTGCATCTTTCTCTCTCATGAGAGAATGGCTGTGTTTGTTCAACAACCCTACAGGAAAGGTCTTGGGTTCATATTCACCCAGAACTACAGTTATATACTGTCTGGGGGAATGTGAGTCAACGGGGGCTAAACTATTTAGCAGTCTGTGCTAATACCTGCAAACATTGCTCCATGCTAGATTACATCTGTATTGGGAAACTGAACAAGGCACAGCCCTGAGTCTTTAATCTCTTTGTTATTAAAAAATCCACATGGTCCATGATGCAGCTTTGGTCTGGGCCAGCAAGGATTTTCCCAAACAGAGTCTGGCCATATTGAGAGGTAAGCATGGAGAAGGAATCCTATTCCACATGTAGATAAGCTGTTGTAGGGTATAGAGGCACCTTTTTTTACAAAGGGTACCATATCCAGGCATCAGCCCCCTGAAACTCAAGAGACTGCTTTAAATAGCTGCATTAAAAATTGAAAGAAACAAGGAACTATTAAAATTATGGATGTGTTAATGGTAAAGGGGAAGGGCAGAGCCTTTATTATATGTGGAATTAGTTTCAATGAGTTCACTTTAACCCATGGACTGATCTGCATGGCACTCTGGCATTCTTATTCAATAAAAGTAGATATTAGGTATTTCTACATGATATTTAATATGAATACTGCACCAGAACACAAAACTGGTGTTAGATTTGAAATAATAAGATAAAGGAATAAACCAGAAAGAGCTTGAGAAGGACTAAGACACAATGTGTGTTGAATTTAAATACACTTTAAA
The DNA here is from genome assembly GCA_013397515.1 of Upupa epops. NCBI lineage: Eukaryota > Metazoa > Chordata > Aves > Bucerotiformes > Upupidae > Upupa > Upupa epops. Next base: position 32,054 of record VZRI01012091.1, on the reverse strand, counting down.
CACCTCCTGTAGTAACCAACCTAAAATGTAGAACTTCTGAGAGCATAGTGTTTCAAACCAAACCTCATAGAACTGATAAACGGTTAGTCCAGCTTACCTGAAAAGTAGTTACCTGGTTTAGTCCAGCTTACCTGAAAAGAACCCAAGCCCAGCTCAATATAAAGGCGAGCTTCCAGACCAGTACTTTCTGGGAAGAATGCAAATACAATGTAGTGCACTCCAAAGAGAGGGATTAAGAGTAATGTGGATTTAGCGAGTCTCCTGGCAAAGCAAGAATTAAAGAACAGTTACAGAGCTGTTAGAAATAGACAATTAGTGATAACAATTCTTCACTGGAGTAGGTTGCTCAAAAGAATTCAGAACAGATTGGGAGGGAACAGCTCCATAATGGGAATTCCAATAGAGCTAGGGAAAGATTACTTTCCTCTACAAGTACCAACATCTGGGAAACAAAGATGAACAAATTGGCCTGTAAATTTGCTGGATTGACCATTAAGGTTTCTCTTCTCCCTGATATACACGTGAAAACAGGGACAGCAAATACTTACACAAAGTGGCTCGAATGGGACCCTCCTCCCTCTTGAGATTTCAATTTATGGACTAGAATTCTGATCACATTGATAAATATAAGGAAGTTAATCTGAAAAGACAAGGCAAGACCTGTAAATGTAATTCAAATAAGGACATTTCCTCAGCTGATAAATAGCAATCCTCAGTTACAGGAACTGCACTGCTATAAACCTGTGCAGATCTGCTCTCAGATCAAGCCAACAGCGTTAGAAACAATTTTCCCACCAATATATATTTATACTTGAAGATATGCTGAAAGTTGTGTTAAAATAATATAGCTCTCCATTTCTCAGTATTGTTTCATATCGTATATTAACTCCTTGTATTTATTGTCAGCATCTAGCAGAACTTGTACGGTTTAAACAGTCCTTCCTACTCCCTTCATTGCTTATGACAGAGATTATAACAGCTACAGACTTAAAGTACATATTGTTTTCTCCCTAAATGGAGATGGAATAAATCTGTGCATAAGGGAGATCTTTTTTTCATACACCATAAAAACTCATTAGAAAAACATCCTAGATAAAATGTTCTCTATGTACTTTGGGTTGTAGACCGGCTGCGTATGATCTGAGCATCTTTCTCACATGGGGTTGTATTTCTTCAGAAGGAACTCAGACATGACTGGGGTAGGTGGAGTGCAGATTCATTATGAAAATACAGGATTTACCCTTTAGGTTGTGATTTAGTGATTTGAGGTGGGGGTAGGGGGAACAACCAATGCAACCATGGCCAGCAAAGCATGCGCTTTTCTCCCAGCTTACTGAAAGGTAACGATAACTTAGCATTCACATCTCAGAAGATACTTGAGACACATTGAAAAGACATACTAATACGGTTAGCAGGATGGGGCCTTTGATGATCCATAACACCACTCCATTTTCATCATCATCCCAACATCTGAAACAGCAAACAAAACCAGTCAATACTGCCCTGTGTGAGCTGCCACCACACACAATATTTCTAGCAGAGGTGCTGGGCACGATGTTTTAAACCCCTGTTTACAGACCCCTGCCGCTTCTGGTACCCCAATATCTCTAAAAGTTTCTGTGCAGCCCAATCAAAGGGAATTTGACTTTCTAAAAAGAAAGGGATGAAAAGAAAAGTCATGAAAGTAAACACAAAAGTCAAGTCACTTTTGTGCTTTCAGGCTTCTTGCTTTTCTCTTGAGAAAATGACTCTGCTCTTTGGTAAGCACAGGTTAGAGACTGAATTACTGTGCATCCACAAATGTAAGGACTTCAGGGTCATGAGGAAACAGGCAAGAAGTCTAGGCCCCTAGTAAAAGGGAGAGAGAAGAATTGGCCTTTGGTCCCTGCTTTGAGGTTGTTCATGTGTTTAACATCAATAACAGTCCAGTTTAACTCGCTCCAGTCAAATGTCTTACATGTTAGGTTATATCATGTTTCCCTCTCCTCTCTTCTCCCATGTGATCACAGAATCCAAGAATTGTTTTGGTTGGAAGACACCTTTAAGATCATCAAGTCCACCAGCAATGCCAGGTCACCACTACATTCTCAACACTACATGTGTATGTCTTTTAAATACCTACAGGGATCTGCATCACTCTTCTGGGCAACTTATTCCAACACCTGATAATCCTTTCAGTGAAGAAATTCTTCCTAACATCCAAACTGAACCTCTGCTTGTGCAACTAGAGGCTATTTCCTATGATCCTCTCAGTCATTACTTGGGAGAAGAGACCAAACCCAACCTCGCTACAACCTCCTTTCAGGTAGCTGTAGGGAGCGAGGTGTTCTCCACTGAGCCTTTTCTCCAGGTTAAGCATTCCCTGTTCCCTCAGCTATTTCCAAGAGCACTTGAGAACCAGAGCCTTTGCCAGCTTTGTTGCCTTGCACCAGACACGCTCCAGCACCTGAATGTTCTTCTTGGAGTGAAAGACCCAAAACTGAAGCCCCTACTCAAGATGCAGTCTTAACAGTGGCAGTATTTGCCTACATGATGATAAAGTTCACAGGTGGTGTCTTGTCCCAGTCTGAGCATATCTCTGCAATGGATGTTCAGCCCAGCTGTGGCTGAAGAACTTGGGTTTCCCATTTACTAGTCTGTGAGATAAAAGACAATACTGCAGTTTATATATCTAATACTAGAAGGTGAAGGAAATGATTGGAGAAACTGCAGTCTGAGGTTCATCTGACTGTGTAGGTGCCTTCATTGCATCTAATCAACTCTGCTTCCTTTGCAGTCAAAAGAGATCAGTGTAGCAGGACACAAGCTCATGCTGAGGTGGACACCTAAAATCAGAGAATTAAACTGCAGGTAGGCACTTGGATGGAAAATCAAGTGATGGTCAGACACTTTTGAGACCCCTCTTTAAGTCTGTGAGAAGTTGTCAGAGCTCTTGTTCATCCTTTTCTGAACCCACTCTGTAGCAATATCTTGTTTCAGAGTCTTTTGCTACAGATCCAACAGATAAACTCAGCAATTCTTTGTAAAAGGAGCAGTGCGATAGGAGGAAAGATGAAATCTTCCCTGCATCTCTTCTGACTGCAGAATGAAGCACACAGTGTGGAAAGGCAGACCACCTACACTCCTGAAACATGAAAAAGGGCTTCTTCTGCAGACATTCTCCAGAAACAGGAAGAAAGGAAACTAGGATGTGCCAAATGGGATGGACCATAAAACCCACTGCTTCTACATCACTGAGTCCTGAGCAAGTAGGTGTAAAGTAACATCCTTTCCAACTGTTCATCCATGTGGAGTGACCTGAAGGCCCTCAGGGAAGCCTCTAGTAAATAATAATCTGCTTTACGCCTGACCCTCACTTTAAGAGCTAAAAATGGTGTAAAAAGAAACAACTGAATTGAAACAGAAGAAGAAATTCTTTATCAGGACAGAGTGTGGATTTTTTAGGAGGTTCTTGTTTGTGGAGATTAGGTTTAGTAATTTATGGGTGATTTTACACAAAAGGAGTGATTTTCTTTAAAAAATCATTATTTCAGAGCCCAAGCATTAGGGAACTAAACAGATTTACATATTTTTTAGGGAAATAAACATATTTACTATGTCATTATTTCGTTTCAATACTCAATATATGCACAACAAACTCAAGCAGAGGACCTAAAGCTATTTTCTCACTGATTCACACATGAAGTTTAAAAATTCGAGGCACAAATTTGGAGCAATCTTTTGTGTTTTTACAGGGCTTATTTTTTTCCCCCTACCATAACATCAAAATACAGTATGAAAGAGGATGCCTCTGGCTTCCTTACCAAAGATTTGTGCCTTACCCAGTATTTTGCTGGTGGATTCTTGTGAGAACCCAAGCGAACATCACAGCAGTGGGAGCTCCTGAAGAAATCAACATAGGACAAAAGGTAATTCTTTTCAGCAGGGAAACTTTATTCCAGGAAGGTTCCCAGGGCAGCACATCGCACGCACATTAAAGGTCATCAGTGGCTCAGACAATTGGAAATTACTTTAGGCAAAAACTGAACTTGCAGTTTGAGGAAAGAAAAAAGAAAGGCAAAAAAATATAAAAGGTAAGAGAATTAAATAAAAATGGAAGGGAGAACTGTATTTTCAAAAGTAATAGCTACAGAGTTACTTGAAGGTTTCAATATGGATTATAAGCACTTGTGCAGCTGGAAGAAACTTTTAGCTACAGTTCCTTGGACAATAGCTGGAAGAGTTCATCTTTTTGTCCAGGGGAGCCTCTGCTAATCACTCGAGAGCCATAATAAGCGTTCCGTGAAAATTTAGCTAGATCTAGAATCACATTTTCTAGTCTCACTTTATCACTTCTTATCCTTCTGCATTTATGACTGAGCAGTTCTTTCCTTTCTGCTTGTCTTTTTATTTTTCAAGCAGGTCTATAAATTAGCAGTTGCTTTTGCTCTCCTTCCGTGCAATTGAATTTAGAAGAGAGTACTAACCCCAGCCAGTGACTATGAACCACCACACATACTGCTTGTCCGAAACAAAGGTCAGTAAAAGCAGGGTTTGCAGGTATATTCCTTCGATAAGAAGCCAGAAGAAATTGGCTAAAATGCTGAACTGGAAGAATGCCACAGCAGCCTTGCAAGCGACCTGGAAATGCAGAGGAATTAAAAAGCATTAATTCTACTCTCCATCACATCTGGCTTCTCTACAAATTCAGGCAAAAGTGACCGTTACCCCACTAGAATGAAATAAATAGCAGTTTGGAGGCTCCAGTATTTCAAATTACTTCCATTTTTTGAAAGGGAAGCATTGACTCTACCTTAGGAGTTACAGCCTTTACTGATAGACCTGTACCTTACCTAACAAAGCTGCAGGTATCCATACCACTTGGTCTTTGCATGTGGGTGGATTTGTTTAAGATTTCATTACTAGCAAACTGAGAAGTGGGACTAAGAGATCTCTGTGTTCTCCTCAGGATAAGAATCAAATGTTAAATCAAGAGTAAGAGAGAAGGGAAGTTCCTACCGTTGACATCAGGCAGTGGTCCATAGTCTCATCTGCAAACAGAACAGCATCTTTGGTAAAAACAGCAACGGCTCTCAGGATAAAGGAGACAAACAGGTGCATGTGGATGTAATTCCGGGTACAGTGGAATTTTCTGACATAGAAAGAGAAAAGAAAAGTTGGTCTTCAGCAGAAATTTCTTGTGGTCTCATACAACTCAGCCGTACAGAGTGACTTCAGACACATGTGTCAAAGCAAATAAAAGATCTGTTCCTGTCTGAGAGGGAGCTAGATACAAGGGAGCAGAACAGTAGTTATCAGCTTAAGCTAATAAAAACATCATTGTCCTTGAATCGCTATGCAGTGAAAACAAAGACCAGAAGCAGCAAGCTACTCTGGGAATCTTGGGCTGTGTTGCATTAATGCCACTCTATCATTCTAAATAGGGCCTTTTTGGTTGTTGGGCAAGCTTACAGACAGCTTGTTCAGCCCCTTTCTAGCCAGAGGAGAACAGAATATCGACTGAGCATCAATAACATGTTGTGGGACTGCTGGCAGAGAGGGAGCTCCCTTACTATAGACTGTTTTTCCCTATCCGTGGTCTGACCTCGACCTGAATGCATCTCCTGGGAGGTTTGGACATAGCAGCCTCTTGATCCTGAGCCTCTCAATAAATGGTAAGACCACTGAGACTGCAAATCCACTCCACTCAGGAAGGACCTTCTGTGCTCTGCTCTGCTGTTTGCAGGGTAAGCTTAAGGTGTTGTCCAAGAGCACTGGAACCAATGCAAACTAGGATCCATTTCCTAATACCCAGCACCATCAACCATGGCATTTACATTTCTTCAGATTGCTTTCAGTAATTCCCAGTTATGGAAGCAATGGTCTTTCACAGAGGGAACGAGTGGTTTAGAATTATGTCTGGTTCAGGAGTGTTAGACACCCAGTTTCTGCAGAGTTTGTCCTGCTATGAACTGAAGGAGTAGTTATGATGTTACTAGTGCTAACAGGTTGGAGCATTTCCACTGCATGGTGTCATTAAAGAGACTAATTCACATTTCCCAGCCTTCTTTCTTGTTTGAACATCTGCAGGAAAGTGCTACAACGTGAGTAGAGAAGGACACATTGCCATCCACCGAATCAAGTTCGAGGAGGATTTGGAATTCATAACAAATAAAAATCCCACAAAACAGAAAGACAGATTGGAGGATAGGGCTGTGTTAAGACATCCTAAAAGAGAGACCAACTTTGATGTTTCTTTACCTGAAGGCAGCAAAGACAATTAGAGCTGTAATGAGGGAAGTCACTGATGCTGCATAGCCAGCAGTGTAGACACGCCAAAATGCAGAATAATATGATTTCTATGAGAAAAAGAGAACAGAGCAATGCTGGTGGTTATGCAGCATGCATGCTGGTGTGCTTATTTCTCTAAGTGACATTTTCCCTTCCTAGTCAGTCCCATCACCTGTTTGCTGCTTTGCACTCATGAGAGCTCCTTCAGGACTTTTTCCCAATAACACACCTTTTCCTATTTGCTTTCGAGTCCTGCTTGACCTTACACATGAGACACGTTTTGCAGCCCACAGGCTCATCCTTGACAGTGACCCCTCTGAGCATCTTCAACTGGAAAACGTTAACTTTGTTAGGTAACTACATTTTCTCCAGTAGGTACGTGAAGGCTTCAGGGCGGTGAAACCTGCCCATGGGTGATTTGTGATTCCATCACGTTAGACCTGGGTCAGATTCAATTAGCATTGGCTTTCATTAACAGCCAAAAGAGAAATAAAACTTGCCTTGTGAAGGAGAGGAAACTGAAACAGTCTCATCATATTTTGGAGCTAAGAAATTTAAGCCAAGAAAAGAAACTCAGTCTTTAATTCCTTGGAGAAATGGTTCATTCAGTTGCTGTATACTGGGATACTGTAAATTCTTCATGGTTCCTTTGTTCTGCATTTAAACATTCTATATTCTAAGAAAAAAATTAACTCTGTTGATGTTGCTTTATCTCTGCAAATTTTATTCAGATTCACAAGTTCACCTAATTATTTTCATGTCCCAAGAAATTAAATTCTCCAAATCCAGTCAAATTTTCTCCTTGCAAATGGAATGGACTCCTTGTTCTCCACACTGTTAATAGGCTATAGTTCTAGGTCAAGACAATAGATTAACAGTTTTAAGTAGGTCCATAAATAAATCATGCAACAGCCTAGAAACCTTCTTAATGCTTTTGAAATAAACATAATCTTTCATGTGGTGTTTTCAAAACACAGGTGAAACCTAGAAAGTAGGTTCTTCAGTTGAGGAGTAAAGTGTTTTGATGCGTTTTATCTGATTTTGTAGGGCAGCTAAAAACTAGCGCTATATGCAGAAGGCATATGGGTGGGGAACTGAGCTCCATCACACTGTGCTTGATTTTCCAAGTTCATGGAGACAACTGGATGGAGCTATTTGTTTCTACACTTCTGAAAGATTTAGGTAACTGGTCTAGTACCTCTGTGCTTATGCTTGCTTGCCTGGAGAAAGAAAGAAATGGTTTACTCCAGATAACACCTGCGTGCTATTTATGACAGCTGTCTTCACCTGTCTGTGTCTTGCTTTGGCCTGTGACAAGTAACCTTTGCCTACTGTAGGGTCATGACTGCACACTCACAACGAGCTATATGAGTTAGCCTTTTTTTTCCAAGAGGAGGCAGTGATGCCCCTTATGACACTTGTCCAATGCAGACAGGAGAAGAGGGGATGCAGACTCATCTATTCTGTCTTGCTGTAACTGTCCCATCTAGCAAAACTCAGAACTCTAAGGCAGATGCAGCAAGATCCTCTTAATCCAGCAACCATGGCTGCAAGGCAAGGCTCCATGCAGAGGCACTAACACCACCTGGTGAGGCATTAAAGTGTGAGGCATTCCTATTCTGGGCCAAGTATGATGCTGAGGAACATGGAGAGTTAAATTATATCGAGATGGGGATTAAAAAGCAGTGCTGCTGGAGCCTGAGTACCAATAATAATAATCAAATAGAAAAAAATAGAGGTTCACTTCCTACTCCACTGAACACCCAAGGTGAAGCATGGAAGCATTCAGTGGCATCCAAGAGGTCCCTCCTGAAGATGTCACACAGATTACTAAAGTTATGGAAACATTTCTGTGTCACAAAGAAAATCTGGGGGAAAAAAATCAACAGAAGAAATTTTCCCTGAAAAATTCCCCCCAGACAGGTTGGTAGGGCTTCCTTGGGAGTCGGGTGTATGATGAGAGTTCAAATCACCTCTATCTGAGAACCAAAGTATTTGTTAAGCAGGACAAGTGAAATAATGAATCCACTCATTAACAACATTGAGAGGAAAGTGCTACCTACCACGCCCTTGCTTTCTAGTAAGACTGATTTGTTAAAGAGGGTCTAAATATACCTGAAAGGCTTCAATTTAGCCCTCAAGACAAGTAATTACTGGATTCTGACAGCGCTTAGGTGTGGGAGTATCTCAGTACCCTCAAAAGATGGTTCTCTGGATAAAAAAACAACTTACCTGATCCTCAGGCCCTTTACTGGAACCTTCATCAAATCCACAGGCAATGGTGTAGGGTGGGAATGGTTCTGACCAATCGTCCTGTGTACAGTTTCTCTGAAGAAAGCCTTTAATGGGAAAATATAGGAGAGAATGAGTTGTAGGAAAGGAGTGTTCTTTAAGTTTTGATGAGAAACAACAAATTTGGATTCCTACTTTAATTTTTAAGTTAGCCACCTATAGATATAGTCGTGTTCAGCAAAATTAGCTCTAGAATTACATTACTTCATCTGTCTGTCATTTGAAAAGCCAAGATAGAAGGTGCCCATTCGTTTCAATATTAGTGGAATATTTCATAGAGGGAATCCATTCTGCATGTTCAGTCTTAGCACAGAGGAAATCAAATTATGCCGTTTGGACTGCATTTACAACATCATTTGTGCCTGTGAACAAAGCCCTGAGCCACCAGATCTGGCTTTGAAGTTAGATAGTTTAGGAACTCGGTCTTGATCTGACCAGGGGATCGAACTGGATGACCTCAGGAGGTCCTTTCTAACATTAATTATTCTCTTCCTTTATAAATCAGTGATTCTATGACACAATTTTATCCCTTTATAACTTTAGCATCATAGTGCACTTACCCATGTTTTTAGGCCACTAAACCCACCAGGCAATTCAGTACAGAACAAAACATAAAGCATTAAATATTGGCCATGATCCAGGAGGAGCACCTGAACAGTTTGGGTGTGTTGACATAAAACAGCATTGTGAATCAGGAAAATCTGCAAGCTGCTGAATCTTTTAACTATTAGAATTTATTTTTTTAAAATACATTGGGGTAAAACGAATAGGAGAAAGGTCTTGCCTTGGGTTTTGGTGATTTCTTCAAAAAATCTTGGACAGGGAACTTTAACCACTTCCCCAAAAGCGGCTCTGGGCCAGCAGGTTAGACCATCCCAATCTCTGTCACATCCTGAAAGAAAAGGTGCCTCTAAATAAATGAATAAACACAGATCATCACAAGGTTCATCCTGCACGAGACTGTCCATGGCTTCCCCGCTAATCCACATGCAAGAAGAGCCACATAAGGAGATGCAGCCGTGCAAATGAAGGTGTGTAATGTTTTCTCCTTGACTGCGTCGTTGCTCACATATGCACTTGGCATTCCAGCTGCACCTTCCCCCACCTCATCTCATGAAGGAACATACCTGCAATTAAAGTAGAAACAACCTGATAGTCAAATCAATGGGAGCTCATTCTCTTGTCACCAAAATCCAAACACTGAATAATTATTAACATGAGAGATTTTGTTACAGGTTTTATAATCTAACTGAAGAACATTAGGCTTACAAATTCTTACTCTCTTAATTTCTTGCTTAAAGCCTACCCATTTCAGAGAACTACAGGATGGTAGGGCTTGAAAGGGACCTTTGGAGATCATCTAGTCCAATCTCCCCTGCCACAAGCAGGATCACCTAGGGGAGGCCACAGAAACACGTCTAGGTGGGTTTTGAAAGTCTCCAGAGAAGACAACTCCACAACTTCTCTCGGTAGCCTGTTCCCTGCTCTGTCACCCTCACAGGAAAGAAGTTGTTCTTGATGAGATGGAACCTCCTGTGCTCCAACTTGTACCCATTGCCTCCTGTTTTACCACATGGCAGCAATGAAATTTCACCTGAGTTAAAGGAAATAAGGACTGAAGTCCTGGTCTGAGGCCATCAGTAGCATTTTTACAATGGACTTCTACAGGAATTAGATTCATCGCAAGGTAGAACACCTCCCGGCATCATCAGGAACAGGTTCAACTAGTTCCTGAGGTTCCCTAAGCCAAAGACTGTTAGCTGATGATGCAGGGTGTGCTACCAGCTATGAGGCTAATAAATAGGGGTATGGTCACAGATGCTTCACATAGAGACTCGAGCTGTAGTCACACAGTGTCTGCTCGCAAGTAGAGAGTGCAGCACAGAAAAATCCCTGAACCCGTAAAAAAAGCACTGTGCTGAATCATAGAATCATCAGAGATCGGAAGGGACCTTGAAAGATCATCTAGTCCAACCCCTGAAACTCATCTCTAGGTAGTCGTACAGTGGATATGAAGCAGCACATGAAGTTACTTTCTTTAACTGATTCTCTTCTTTTTCCTCTGTGAGTGATAACAAGGTAGATCTGAAATTCTGTCAAGAGATGAAATGTGGAAGCAATGTCACTTGTCTGCAGCTGAGCAAAGTTACTCTCCAGTTTCAAAAGGGATGGTCTTAAGAATTTCCTGCAGCATTATCCTCACATCACTCAGGAGGATGAAATTCCTGGTATCCCCAATTTGCCAGATGGGGAAAATAAAAGCCCCGATTCATTATCTCTAATGTTGATTGTTTAAAATATGCCAGCTAATCTTAGTTCTGTTCCCTCTATAATGAGCAAAGACAGGGACTTCCAGAGTGTGATTCATCCCATATATTGGCAGTTTCTTTCTCAGAAGAGGATGAATCACTCGCTGCAAACACTTAGGTCTCTCTGATGATTATAGCCTAAACTAGGCTGCTAATTTTCAAATTAATAGTCAAATAATATGCGTCCCACTTAGACACACAGCAGCCCACAGGCACAAACTAAAGGACTTAAAGGGTTCCTCTAGCGGAACTATTGTGCCTTTGAGGGGCTGCGTCTAAAATTCTGTCGCGTTTGGCAATGTGACATTAAAACTGAGAATCAGGATACCTTCTGTAGGAGTGGAACCTCTCTGCTTGAAGACTTAGACCTGGCCTCATTTGCAGCAATGTCTACACCTTATATCAAAGGAGCTGCTGAGTGCAGAGGCAGAAAGAGCATTTTACATGCAGAAGTTTTCAAGAGACTGGTGACTGTCCAAGTCACCTGAGACTCCATAAAGACAACTGCAGTAGGAAGTGTACCAAGTGATGTTGACATCAGAAATACTTACACCTTTTTTTTCAGTAACTTGGGGGCTCTTTTACATTTAGACAATGGAGAAAATTTTTAGAGCTTGGTTCAATTGACCGGTTTTACACATCAACCCCAAAATGAGAGGAGCTGCACCTTGGACTCTACTGATGATGCTTGTTAGACACTGCTCTGTACAGCAAAAATAACATGGAACTACTTTAGAAAGTCTGCAATACAGACTGCCTCCAGCACATATTCTCTGTGAGTATTGAGAAGTGACTCTGTAGAAATTGTCATCCTTGAGTTTATTTCATTCATTTCCTGCAAACTGTAATGCAAGCTAAGTACTTTTGACAATATTAGTCGGGTGTTGAAATACCCCAGATAAAACAGTGGGGCTGAATGGTTTTTCTAGAGCTAATGTTTAATTTTAAAATATATTGGGAAAGGCTGTAAATACTAGAAAGGATTTTCATTAAAGTCTTTCCGTCTCTAGAGAATTAAAGGTGGAAAGCAGAGCTTTGAGAAGATCAAAGCTGACGGTGTTGAAGATTGTTAGATAGTTCAACAGAACTTTGAGGGATTTGTATTTTTCTGAGTAGCCTTTGCTAGAAAGAGGATTCAAAAATCATGTAAGTATTTTTCTGGTAAAGAGAAAAATACCTGTCATACTGATGCATGTACCTTTGATAAATAAAAACGAACCTTTCAGTAATGAGAAATCATTATTCAAATAATTCATAATGATAAATTATTATTGAAAATGTCTGGAGGATGATGATTTATCTCATCCTACAGTAGGAAGCTAAACCAGAGTCAAGGAAACATGTTCTAGGGGCATACACCTTTCTCCGTTTATTTTAAGGGAATCTAAGAAGACAACTCCTGACTTAGACACTAGGTTTTTAAAGATGTCTAAAACAAGATGTCCCAGCCTATACAAGAAGCTCTTCAAACTATTAGGAAATCAAATAAAATCAAACCTTGACTCAGGGGAACAAATAGTACCTTGACATTGTACCCCTGAAGTGATGCGCAAAATATTGACAAAAAGCATCATTACCTTTAAAATCAGCAGAAACAGACTCATTCTTTTCTAAGCAGAGAGCCTCCTCTTTGACCACCTGCTGGATTATCTTGCATTCTGGGTGGATCCCCGCAACCTTATTGAGAGAAAGACAAAACAAACCCAAGAAGTTCCATGGTTCCTGTATAGACCAGGCTTATTTCCACTTCGCATCTGGTGGGTGGTGCTTTGAGGTTTACGTTCCAGCTGAAGAATTTCCCACAGATAGGACTGGCAATGGGCAGAAGGAGGCTGTGATCTCATACATTTATCAATTTGTCTGGGTATGCATATTCTGATGAATTCTTTACTATATCATAAAGTCCATGCAGCACCTCTGTCCCTATATGGACATTTATTTATGCTGCCTTTTCTTTACACCTACAATTTTCACAAAACTCAAATGGATTTTGCAGTCTCTGGAGCTCCACTTCCATGTCAACTGGCCAATACTGAAAGGAAAACATCAGCTATGTGAATATTCACACTGAATCGCCCAAAGATACATGCACTTTCCCTGTGAATCAAGTCAAAATGAATAAATTTCTTTAAATAGATATGTTGGAGGGTGGGCTTTTAGTTAATTATTTGGGGTGTTCAGAACAACCAGGTACCAACTGGAACAGAGGAGGTTCCATGTCAATATCAGAAGGAACTTTTTCCCAGGGAGGGTAACAGAGCACTGGAACAGGGCGCCCAGGGGGGTTGTGGAGTCTCCTTCTCTGGAGACATTCCAGACCTGCCTGGGTGTGTTCTTGTGCAACTTGGTCTGGGTGATCCTGCTGTGGCAGGGGGCTTGGATTGGATGATCTTTTGAGGTCCCTTCTGATCCCTAACAATTCTATGATTCTGAAGTAGTATTTAGATAACATCATGTATTTGCTTGGACTCCATCTCCCACTCCAGCTTCATGCCCCCTATAGCCCTGCATCGTATCTTCTGTGCAAGCAAAGATGGTCTTCATACCCTAGAACATCCCAAACCAATTATCTCTGGAGAGGCAGTGAATTCAGAGAAAGAATCTCCAATGTCAGCGTGTACAATTGATCTTGTTATCTGAACTTTTACACTCTGATGAAATTTAAGGGGTGTCTCACTCACCCAGGAATGTTGAGTGTCGTTTGGGATGCTATAGGATATCTCAACCTTGTGCAGGCTCTTGCATGCCCCATGAAGAAGTCTCAAATGCGTTATCTAATGTGTCACAGTCAAGTTTGAGTAACTGTTAAAACCAGAGACAACAGGTTCAGTAGATTCAACAGAGTCTAGAAGCATCTGAACTGTATTCAGACAGCTGCATACTCCATCAAACCCTCCTCTAGGGTGTTGAATTCTTCAAAACATAGCCAGTCTTACAAGGATGGGAGCAGAGGATTTCTTCTTTTGCAAGCTCTGCTACTCAAAGCAAAGCCAGAGGCTCAGCATTCAGTGATTTTAATTGAAATGATGAATTGAAGGCTTTCTGAGAGATTTTTGAGGAAGATTGCAGGCCATTCTAACCCTTTAACAACTTTGAGAACACAGTACAGACAAAACCATCACTGCTGTATTGTGTTCTCTGACTTGGAAAGTTGATTTATATGCCTTTAGACAGGTTTCAGCGAGCAGTTCAACCAGAACTATTTCTAGCTTCCACAGAAACTTTACTGGAAGTCCTGTAGTCTATTACATCTTAGCAACAGTGTTTGCCTAGGGGGAAAAAGGATAGAACACAAGTTTGTCCTTAAATACCTTTAAAAATTCTGCCTACGTCTGGGTATTAAAGTAGCATAGACAGACTACTTTTAATTATGACCCCCAGAGATGGTTCATTCATCCTAATATTAGAAAAGGGAGAGGATTAAGGGCACTGCTTGAAAAGAAAATTAAGACATGGCTTTTTTCAAGCATTATGTTCCTCCAGTGGGCAATTGGAAATACATTTTATAATTCAGCATGAGTGACTCTTAAATTAGTACTTCTTGCTGTTCAACTCTAGTAACACAGTTCTGAAATGAGTTTTTTCAGGTATTAAAAGGTTCCCTGCTCATCACTTCACCTATTAACATATATTTCACTTTGCATTCAGCCCACATAACAAAAATGGTTTGAGTAGTAGTAACAAAACCATTGCCACGTAAATATTTCCTATCCTGCTTTCTGAAGATGGATTCAGCTGGATGTCAAAGAAGTAATTTCTCTGCTTCCTGGAATGCCTGGACTGCTACTGCTGAAGGACTCTGTATTTGGAATGTTCTTAATGATAGCTTGACATGATGCTGTACAATTCTCTATCCATACTGAGTCCTCTGGTAAAAGGTTTCATTGCAGTGAGCAGACATAACACAAGATGAAATCAAAATGAGGGGAGCCTTGAAATGCCTTTGAGGAACAAGTGCTTGAGAGAAGTGGGTTAACTTTTCTTCCAGGAAAGACAAGGACAGAGGTTTTAATAGGGCTTGTAATGACAGGTCAAAAGGTGATGACTTCAAATTCAAAAACGAGCAATCCAGATTAGATATAAGGAACACTTTTTTTATGCTGAGGGTTGTGAGACACTGGCCCAGTTTGACCCAGAGATAGGTAGAAGCCCCAGCCCTGGAAACATTCCAGGTCAGATTGGATGGTGCTCTGAGCAACTTGCTCTAGTTGTCTGTACTCACTGCAGAGGGGTTGGACTAGATGAACTTTAAAGATCTCTCCCAACCCAAAGCATTGGGTGATTCTATGATTCCATGAACTTCGCTCCCACCTGAGGCCAGAGGTACAGGGAATGATGGAAACAAACCAAAATTCATTATGGAAAATTTCAGAGGAGGAAGGTTTTCTCTTCCCCCAAAAGTCATTTTAAGCAGCTAATGTAGGTGAAACATAAACGAGGGACTAAGCAGATGAGCTCTCCCAAATGGTACATCAAACACAGAATATTTGTGCTAGACTGCCTGCTGCTAGAAGTAGGCTGCATCTTTTTCTGTCTCCATTGGTAGATCTACACTTGCTGAGCCAGACCCTCAGTCAGCACAATTCATCAGAGCTGTAGTGAAATCAGCCTAGTGCCATCCATTTACAGTGTCTGGGCAAGCTCATACCCTACCTGTAGGGAATCACAGAATCATTCAGATTGGAAAAGACCCTTGAGATCAAGTCTATACTGCATTGGTTTTACACACAGTAGAGGAACTGCTGTAACAGATCAGATACCTAGTCCACATGGTGCAGACTTAACCCTCTGAAAGCAGTGCCAAATCACCAGAAAACATGATTTTACTGTTTCTTCTACAACTCCTGCCAAACTAGTACTGATAGTACCTGTAGTGGGACTGTAGTCAATCCCACACTAACAATAAACAATTTTATTGGCTTATAGGTTACTAGAGTTGGGATGGGGAATATTTCAGGTTGGAAAAGGTCCTCAGGATCATCAAGTCCAACTAATTAGCACTTGTTATAAACCTGTGCAAAGGCTAATTATGTGTTTGAAAATCAACGTCAAGTGCAACTGCAGATGAAACCTACAGGCTATCCTGCAAGAAGCAAAATGAAGCTGGTGTTCACATATACTCGTGTGGCCTTACTGAAAGTAATCCCACTGGTAAAAAAAATATGAGGGGAAAAAAATAACATGTATACAAGAAATTGAAAACAGTGATGATGCTTCAATTTGTTGGTTTTCCTCAGGCTTTAAGAACAAGAAAGACATTAAAACATTTTACAGTTAACAAAAAGCCTTCTGGGCAGAACATTACTTGTGATTTGTTGGCTATGGCTTACTTATTTTTTGTTATTAATCTCACAATGCCCTGGGAGAAAACTACATGGTTTTGCTCTAATCTGCCTACAATGATTAGGTGATGGGGCTTTCTAGAAAACAAGGGCTTTACATTGGTTGCAGGGACATAGTATTGCAAGTTGGGATGCATCTCATATAATGACTGAGCTCTTGTAGGAAAGAAGTACCTCTTGTTTACCTTTAATTTAGGAACCAGAAGAAAGCAAGATTTCTGAGGCAGGGATGTCCAACCTAGCAGCATCTTCCCTGCCACAGTACCGAGTGTAAGAGGCTGATTTAAAATGCTGCTCCTTGCACTGGTATTTCCTAGTAGTTAAGCAGTAACCAGGCATGAACCTCACTGAAAATCACAGTGGGTGATTTTTACCCCAGGCCTTATACAGAAAGATGTGAGGTTTCATGCAGTGCTGAAGACAGCATTCAAGGAACTGAGCTTTGCATTGCTGAGCATCAAAACACCCAGATTTTCTTGCTGCCTTCAACATGAGTAACTAGCCAAAACTCACTGGAGCACCTAAACTCAAAGTCCTAACCACAGAAACAATCTTACTGGAACAAGATAGTGATCAAATAGTGAACATTAAAAAGTTACCCTCGATGGGCATGAACATCCTGAAAATCCTAAAACACTGTAGAGAGCCAGATGTTTGGTTTGTAGGTACTTCTAGACTTCCTTTCCTTAACACCTGTAAAGTTATTGCATTGAAACCTTAAGTAATAAGGTTTACTGATACTGATTAATACTCACTGCTAGTAAGTACCTCCTTGTTTTGTATTCCCTCTGTTACATGATGGTTTATTTATTTGCCTGAATCTGAACAAAGCATCCTAATGGCACCCTGGGCTTTGGTTTATTCCTGTTGGGTACCATCAGACAAAGCAAACACTAGGAGAAGAGGTTTCCTAGCACCATACTCATCCCATACTTACAGCAACTTAGTTAAAAGCAAACTTCCCAGAGATTCCAGCCAGAGATGGTGCCCTTAGGCTGTTGTGGTGGTAGAAAAACTGTAATTTAGATGTCGCATAAAAGACAGATCTTTACTCATTAATAAGTCCATTAGCACACTTGGGGAATAGTAGGGGCATTTTCTATGCTCTCTAAAAACAAGGGAAGTGCTTCAAAGCTGGGCACCGAATATATTAGTCACTTTTGAAATTGCAGTTCAATGGCATCAAAGAGCCAGAAGTAAATTAGTCGTGGTCTTTTTGAAAGTTAATAAAAAAATCAAAGAAGTCACAGAGCTTGTTGGCAAGATGAGCATGTTTCAAGAGCCTGAAGGGTCTTTCCAGTGATCCCGTTCAGTTTCCAGTGCTGTGCAACCCTCAAACCTTGCAAACAAGTTTTGCATCAAGTGCATAAATCATTTACTAAGAATATCCATCACTGCTCTTTTTGCCTCTGTCTCTACAGCCTGCATTTCTGTCTCTGATCTCATCAAAGATCTGCTCTGATATCACCTCTGTACTCCCTGTTCTGTGCTTCCCCTGTTCCTTTTTTTTCCTGATAGAACTCTGATGTCTGATTATTTTAGCTCTCTCCTATATAAAACTGGAGTTGCCTGCTGTTCATATCACACATTTACTCCCAGCTTAGAGGATTAAAACTCAACTTTGGGATACAGAACTGTACTTCAGGGTACAAAAAGGCAGAGCAAAGAACAAAACTCCAGCACCCCCTAACTCTGACTGTGGAGTGAAGTGTTCAGTCAGTCCTGAGAGTCGGCCAGGGACATGCTCTGAAATGTAGACTTTTTATCAATTGAAACTTTGATCAATGGGAAAGGCTTATAAGATGGAAGGATTCTCATGAAAAATCTTGCAGACAGGTTGAATACCTGAGGAAGACAAAGAAAACCTCCATTTCTTAGTCTGTTCAATATATTTTAAAGCCTTCCATATGGCCTGTCTCCTTCCATCTGCCTAACTCCGTTTTCAAAATGCCAAGTACTAATTAGAAAGCTTTGAGACTGAGAAACAGGTCAGTAAAGTCAGGACCAATTTTCTTCTGTGCTTTGAAGGGAGCTGGAACCAACTTCAAGTTCCATAATATCTTGTCCATTCCAATACAAATATATTCACAGTCATCACAGAAAGGACCTTCCTATCCTCTGAGTCCTGTAAGTAATTCTTGAGTATTTATAATTTCATAAATGCAATATTGTGTTCTCTCAGAAAACTACAAGAACCTGCATAAAATAACTAAAGATTTCTTAGGCAGCAAAACACTCCCCTGCTCACAGGTTCACCGGTTTGCAGGTAGGAAGGGACCTCAGGGATCATCTAGTCCAACCTCTTAAAGCAGGATCCAGTTGAAATGAGCTGGCCCAGAACCCTATCCAGCTGAGCCTCAAAATTGTCTACAGTTGAGCAATCCCTCACTTCCTTTGGAAGATCATTCTGCTCTCTAACAGCTCTTATTGTGAAAAACTTTCCTATCCAATGCAGTGAGGATCAATCCTGGAGCAACTTGCAACCACTCCCCCTTGTCCTTTCTACAGGACTCCTTGTGAAAAGGGAGTTGCCATCCTCTTGGTAGCCACCCTTGGTGGACTGGAACATTGCAATAAGGTCCAAGCTGAGCCCTCTTTTCTCAAGACTCCCAGTTTACTCAGCCTTTGTTCATATGGGAGCCCTTCCAGACCCCTGATCATCCTGGTTACCCTTCTCTGGACACTCTCCAGTCTATCTGCATCATTTTTGCATAGAGGGAACCAAAACTGAATGCAGTACTCAAGATGTTGTCTGACCAGCAGTGAGTAGAGTGGCAAGAGAACAACTTTAACTCTGCTGGTGATGCCCTTGTTAATGCAGCCTAGCAACCTGTTGGCCCTTTTTGCCGCAGCAGCACTCTATTTGCTCATGTTGAGCTTGCTAACCACAAAGACCCCCCAGGTCCCCTCTATATAGCTACTCTCCAGCCAGGTGGATCCCAGTTTGAGTTGCATTCAAGGGTTGTGTATTCACTCAAACATGTTTGTGAAAATGGAAGAGTTTCTAGTTGTGTTTTTACCATCTCCAAACCATCTCCACTCTTGATTTTGACTGAAAAACACACGGACAACACAACACTGATCTGATTCCAGTCACCAGCAACACTGTTAGTTATCATGAAAATCCTCCCTCAAGTTGCAAGTTCTGACACACTCTTGATCCCATAAGATTTCAACCCCAAAGGTAAAGACCTATTTCCAGTCTTTCTCTTCAGCCAGCTAAATAGATTATTTCAGGAGTCTTTTTGGCTGAAAATGACTACCTTGAGGACATTTTCAGTGTTTGTTTTCTCTCTCTAACTCAATTACCTATGGAGCAAGTGAAGCTGAGACACTGATTGCCATACAGTCATTTGGAGGAATATCTTTTCAAGATTGTTTTTAAGACATTGGAGTAATGCTTGACTGCTCCTCTGTGTGTTGGATTGTGTTTATCTGACTGTATTTAACTGCAGAGCCTTTTACAGAACAGAACGTGCTATACATACATATCTATGTATACCACCATATGCATGTACTCATAGGTATTCTGCATGTGAATACAGCCATACTAACTTATTTTGTTTATAAACCCTTTGTAATTAGTGTTATCTTGAGAAAAATGAAAATGAATTGATTCTCTCTATGACAGTTTTGGTAGAGCATCTAATTATCGTTGTCGCTTAAAGGTCTTCTTTTTCTGCTGTTGCATTCCTCCAAAGTAAAATTTCTCATTTCCTGCACATGTAGCACATTGGACTAAAATGGGGTCCATGTCGTCTGATCCCAAAGAATTCAAACCTACATGTCAAAATCCATCAGCAAGTCCACTCGACTGAAGCCATAGCCATTGTTCTTGGAATGTTGCTACCTCTCCCCAGTAGTATCTAATGAAGCTGGATGAGTAGCTTTAGATAACATTCCTAATTTTAGCTGGATCATTGTAGATGATTAATCTAAACTCCCCCATCAAGCCTTCCTTAATGATCAATGAAGGCAGACAAGCAGTTCCAAAGAAGGATTCCTCCTACCTCTCTCAGACACCTATATGAGGACAGAGTGACTCACTGTACAGGAGCCTGTCTCCCTCCATTAACTCTCCTGAAGGCTAAAGAAACAACTAAAGAGACTGATTCCTCCACATCTCCAGTTCCTTACGGAGGGGAATTTAAGGTTTGCAGAGACTGGATCCCTGGAAGAAGCATGAATGTCCAACACAAATTAGTCAGTAGTAGCCATATCAGAAATTTACCCCCCTCGCTCTGTTTTATTGTGTGCTCAGCATATTACCATGGAGTTGGATCAATAGTCTCATTACCACAAGAAAAACTTCTTTAAAGCAAATATATAGCCCAGCAAAAAACAATCTATGTTTCCATTCTCACCTTCATTCATTAGATCAGCCAGAACCCCTCCCCCAGACAAAAAGCTGTTTGAAGAAGAAAGCGGTTTAGCACAGCGGGAAGGACAGTGAATGCAGAGACTTTTCTGTTCCCCATCCTCTGTTTTCTGTGATTCTGAACTCTTTAAGACAGGAAAAGTCAGCTTTATGCACTCCAACTCCCACTGCTCTCTGTTCCTCATCACTTACAAGCAAATGCTAATTTTTAATGTCAAGGAGCCTATTTTGCAAGGCACAAAGTATATCCTGCATTATACAGATCCCTGTGGAGCTGATAGGAGGTAGAAGTAGCCAGTTTCACAGAGGACACTTTCAGGATTACCCTCCTGGTTTGTTTTCATATCTGAATAATGAATTATTTGCAAAATCCAGAGTACAATTATTTCTCTGCTCTGACATGATCCTTTGAAATATGAAAGGACTCCTATGGATCTCTGGCTTTCCCTAACTTAGGGTATAAGTCTTCCCATGAAAGCTAATCTGAGACATGAAACCCACTGATACATAGAGCGCTAGCTCTTACAAGCTCTTTAGCTGGAGTTCACACATGAAGACAAGTGTGAAGCCAAAACCAACGTATAACTTCTTTTATTATGGGTG
This sequence comes from Upupa epops, assembly GCA_013397515.1. NCBI lineage: Eukaryota > Metazoa > Chordata > Aves > Bucerotiformes > Upupidae > Upupa > Upupa epops. The sequence goes on along the minus strand of VZRI01012091.1, from coordinate 10,860 downwards.
AAATTTGCTGCAACATGCTAAAACATTAAAGTCATCAAAGTGTGGCAGCAAACAGAAGTGCATGATACATGTCTTCAAGGAGAACTCCATTCTGATGACAGCTGAAAGAAGTTGTCTCTACCATATGTGAGAAGTGTAGTCCTGACACCAAAATCACTCCACCTGTAGCAGTGCAACACTTGAGCTTGTGGCACTGGTTTTCTTTGAAAGAAGGGTGTTATACCTGATAATAACCAAAAGTGACAAGGTTTATGTAGCAAGGACCTATATCCCAGAATCTGAGCATAAAGCTGTGTAAATACAGAGGAAATGTGTGGTTCTGGAGGCTCTGAGGAGCAGATGTGAAAGTGTACATCTTTCACCTTCTAAATCTGGAGGGTCAATCCAGTCTGTAACCATATATTGGTGGAAGAAAACAGGCCTAGAGAAACACTCACCCCATCTGTCTTTCTCAGGACAAGTTGAAATGCCTCACAGGAAGGTGACTATCACCCCTTTAACTACTGTAGGAGTCTGAATCCCAGCCTGCACTAAACATTTAAGAGTGAACTGACTCCAGTTGGAATTAATGAGTCCCTGGGAAGCACAGTCATAGCAAGGTTTCCAAACACTTCTCTGAGGCTGAAGATTGAGGAGTAAAAGGGTATATGACTGCACTTGTTCTTACACCAGCTTTTGCTAACCAGCCCAGGCAATGCCAGCAGCAGAGCATGGAGCTTAGGGAGGGATATATGTGCTTGAATTGTGTCACTGTGCACATAGCATCTTCCCTGATGCTTAATGTTACAGTCTCACCTGCTGCCTCCAGCACATAACAGACATAAGATGGCTTATGACTCTGCTTGGTAATATTATAAGCAGATGCCTTCAGCAGTAAAAGCATCAGTGCCTTCTCAAATCGGTAAATGTCCCAAATCCATCAGAAGGAACTAGTCTTTTTGAGCTATCCTCCTTCTTCACCAAAGTTGCCTTTCTCAGGACAACAGGGACAGAGCAAGTTGCCCCCTTCAGCCCCTCATGCTACAGCTATTCTGATCTAGGGGTGCTTCCCTGTCCTTTGGAAAGTGCAGTTCCAATGAATGGAAATGAAAAGACATTTATTAATAGCAATATATGGCTGAAAAAATCTACAGAAAAGAGCTGGGTGAAACCTCTAACTCCAGAATATTTTTCTTTCCTCCCTTTCTGCATCTCCATCCCCTTTCCCTAATCCTATCCTTATTTTTTTCTTTCTTTCCTTGTAAGAAAAGTTGCACTGCTTCTGCAGACATCCACACACACACACACACCCCTCTGGATCCTGTGGAGCAGAGCCACCCGGCTGTGGCCAACAGTGCCAAGAGCCAGATGTGAGGTGCCTCAGCTACCCCTCCTCTACCCCTTCCCTCCCCCGACCCCAGCGGGACCAGCGCCGGGCACTCACCAGCGGGAGCAGCAGCCAGCGCAAACTTCGCATCCTCCGCAGCAGCCAGCGGGTCCTCCCAGCTCCCTCCTCCTGTTGGAGAGCTGCCAAAAGCCAGGACTCAGCCCTCCCCAACCTGCCCAAGTCCCGCCCCGGAGAGTTTCGCACCTCCCTTCCCGCACACCCCGGCGGGACCCGGTACCTTCGAGCCCCGCAGGATCAGGTTTGCAGCAGAGGGAAGGCGATGGTCCAGCATCCCCGCTGGGATTTTGGACCCACTTGTCCTCTGGTCACCCACCTGAACAATGCAGGGAGCAGGGAAACCGACTGGTCCTGTAGAGTGTATTTGAAGGAATGTATTCGTAATAGGATTATTGTTTGGATTTAGGGGGTGTTCTCCAGGATTGATGCTGGATTCACTCTTTCTGCTAACAGCTCGACGCTTGTCACAAGCAGCAGCAGGTTTTCAAAGGATCTGGGTTTTCGGTAGGTTTGGCTCTCAGAGATGGAGTTTCTGGTGTTTGGCACCTACCTGCTCTCAGGTGGAAAATTTTGAGCAGTGACAGAGGATTTCCTCCACAATTTACATAACATCTCTCTGGCCCTTGCACTGCAGAGATGCCTCAAATGTAATGTAATTCTTGGCACAGGAGGCCAAAGCTGAAGACAATCTCACCCTAACACTTGGATTTTATGGGTTAAAGAAAATAAAAGCAAAACAATTAATACTTTTTTTTTCATGTCAGGGTTCATAGGACCTAAGCACCAGGTCTGGGTTTTGTCACAGTAAATGTTGCAGCAAACCCTTTTCAGAAGCTGGGAGAGCAGGAATTTCGGGCATGGAAAAACCATTTCTCTTGATGAGATCTAAGTGCTGTTTCATACCCTGTCTCTCATTCATTATTTCCCAATGGTGTTAAACACAAAGGTTCTGTATAGTCTGGGCTCACCTGAGTTACCCCAGAACAGGCATCTAGGACCATTAGAGGAAATAAAGATTTCTGCAGATTTCTTTACAGCGCTCTCCTTTAAATCCTATATTGTGTTTGCTAGCTCCACCTAGATGTTTCAGAGCATCTAGATCTCATTCCTAACCTAGATGCTGAAGAAACTGAATCATGCTGATGAGAGCAGTTTCTCTCTTTTAACTCCAACAGTCTTGACCTGTTACGATGAGACTTGTGAATGTGACAACTGCGGTAAAATACTGAACTGTGGGTGGGTTTAATCAGGATTATTGTATATCCCACCTTAGTCTTGCATATCAAAGGAGTTTGGGTCTAAAATCAAACATGTCAAGGCTAATGCTAGAGACACAGTCAGGTGTACAGCCTGTAGAGTATAAAAAAGATGGAGACGTAGATTAGTAACTTGATTCTTGTTTATCTCCTCTTTTCTAGATACTTGTCTCTCATTACTTTCTAAGAGCATCTGATCTCTTACCTACACAGATAAACTTCAAACATACTCCAAAAATCAAGTCTGTTACAAAAGAAAGAGATTAAGAACAAATAAAATCATCTGAGGTCTGATTTAGACTGGTTTGCCTCTGCTGTAATGGATGAATTAACGCTGTGGCCAATTCTCATTAGTCAATAAGGTCGTTCTCATTACACCCGAATATTTTTAGGTGCCCACTACAAGGTAGGTACCACATGATATCAGGCAGCTACTAGTTCTAACACAAAGGTAAATGCAGAGTAGTGGCCTAGAATCTGTTCCTATCCTGGGAATATTTTATACTTCCTACTGAACAACATTCAACCACCTTGAATACATGAGATCATAGAACAACAGAATAATTCTGGGTCACAAGGGACTTAGCCCCAACATCTCCTTCCATCAAAATAGGTCAAATTTCAAAGTCAAGTCATGTTACTCGGGGATTTGGTTGCTGTGTTTCAAGAAAAATTGCTCTCAGGAGTCACACTGTACACACAAAATGCAATTAAATGAGCATCAACGTGACATCCCAGTCTACATTATTTCAATTGGATTCCATTATTTAAGGTCCCTTCGATGCCCTGTGTTTTTAGGTCATCAGAATCAATTTGCTGGTTTGGACTAAAACCAAGCAAGAGCCATATATTTGGGTAGTTTTTTGGGTACTTTCCTGATGTGGGTCCTTAGAAGGCATTGAGACGTGTTCTCCGAGTGCTTCCTTCTCTGTGTATTTTGTCCTCCATCTGCTTTTGTTATCTGATCTCCGACTGAACTAAAATTCCACATTCAAAGATCTGAGCTTTGAATAAATTAGCTGGAAGCTCCTCTTATAAGAGTTTTTGTCTATGCTGATAAAGAAAGCAAAGCCTGCTCTTGCTGGGGTTTTGAAGTATCTCACAGCTAATATTATAAACATTGCTTTCATTAAATCTTCTGAGTTCCTTTGTCTACTTATATCCCTTCATTACTTTAAAACAGGTCCGTTTATAGGCTAAAACCTAATTTCTATTATCATAGTCATTTACTTTGTTGGTTTAATGTACTTGGTTATTTCTCTGTCTGCACCCAAAGTAGATCTGATAAAGAATGAGTGCAGGAAAACAACCACACTTCTCATGATTTCTCATATGCTCTGATGCACTTTGCTGCATTTTGTCACAAAATATTCCTTGTCTGATATCCTGGCTAGAAATAAACACTTTTTTCAGTGATCATCATTAATCTAAGGACCAGCTCTGTTTTCCTACTGCTCTACAACACCAACACAGACTCAGAATATAACTGATGTGCATCATGATGAAATGAAATTTAATCAATGAAGCAATAGACCTGAGATTCTTCCTCAGTCCAGTCATGGATATTCTGGATCAATTGATGTCATTTAATAGAAATTAATTGACATTGACTGAGCTGCTTCAAACCTCTGTAGAAGCTGAAGAATGGGGTGGGGTTGATACCTTACACTGCATGAATAAGTCTTTCCCATAGCCAAAACCTTTCTGAAGTGCAGCTGCATTTCATAGATTCACAGAATGGTTCAGGTTGGAAGGGACCTTAAAGATCATCTAGTTCCAACCCCCCAGCCATGAACAGGGACACCTCCCACTAGACCAGGTTTCTCAAGGCTCCATCCAATCTGGCCTTGAACACTTGCAGGGAAGAGGCATCCACAACATTCCTGGGCAACCTGCTCCAGTGTCTCAGCACCCTCATCGTAAAGAACGATGAATTTCCTCTGTGTACATATACAAGCATGTCCTTAGACAGTACAATTAGAGCGCACCAGCAGCACGTTGCAATACAAGCCATCAGCCGAGGAAGGGAGGTGAATCTATTGACATTTCCAAACAATCTTCTGATAATTTTCACTCAAGATGCAAAACAAAAGGCCCCAGGAGTATGGGAAGAAGGTTGCAATTACTGAAAGCACATAATCCACCAGTTAGGTAGAACACGGCGTTACTGAGAAACATACTGCAACTATAATTAAAGCAGAACTCCACTACACTTAAAAAATGGCAAAATGATAGAAGCTTTATGGCTGAGGATGATTCCTGTGTGGGGTTTGAGAGTGTTGAGTGACACCAGGAACATAAAACAATGTCAGAAATTGGTTGGAGATAGTAGTTAGGCATTAAATATCAGAAAACAACTACTTAGAGAAGCACGAGGATAGTTTGTCCAATTAATTTTCCTTGTACACACTAGCTGTGTTATCTACTTATTAGTTTACTTGGATAAAATTGACTCCTGCTGTTTTCTGCAGCTCAGACTCCATCTGTACCCCTATTCTCTTACTGCTGCCTGGCCTGACTTCAGGGACACCGCAAAAATGTAGGAACTGTTTTGTTTCAATCACAGACACCCAGCTCATGTGGATTCTGTCCCGCGTGCTTTAATCTGTAAATGAAACTCCATTCAAATATCTAAGATGGTTTCTGAATTTGAGAAATCTATTTTATCTGAACTTATCTACCACAGACTACTATGTTTAGATCCTTTAGAAAACCAAGTCCTTTAATCTTTTCTGTATTCCTACTTTTAAAAAAAGAAAAATCTGTCTGTGACCTGTTTGTGATCCATTCTCTACTTCAATCGCATCCTTTTGGTTAAATAAGAAAGTAATTTTTCTCTCCTGAGGGAAGTTTTTTTCCCAGCGACACACAGTGCAATCTTCATTCCTATTAATAGCCTCTAAAGAGTTGACAAACCAGCTGTTCCTGTCTTCAGAAATAGTTTTCTGCATAATATTATTCATTTGTTTCCTTGCTTTCCTCTGGCCATTTCAACTCAAATCCATTTCTGGTTGTTTTTCACAGGGAGTAGCACAGCATTGATTTTTATTCACTGAACACTCAGTTTTGAGACTAAGCTCATGCTCTTTATAAGGACCAAGAAAACATCCGTGTATCTCCTAAATATACATTGAGCCTACAAAACAGAAGATAGGTAAGCACGAGGAAGCTATTTTTAACAACAAAAGAAGTTAAATAACTAGTCTTCATGTAAAACAGAGAGAAGGACATCTTTTGCCCAGGCTTTCCTCTAAGATTATGCCAGTGTCTTCACTGACTGCAGGGGGTGCCCAGGCAGCTCATCTCACACCCCTACCAAAGTACTTGTCTAATTTCAGACAGTAAGAGTGTCAGATCATTCCTCAGGGCATACTCTTCTCTACCATCTCTTAAAGGAGATCATATGTAGATTGTTCATATGTAGATGTTTAGTTCAGGGGTGAAATTCTACACACTGGTATGGGCACCTAATGTCTATCTGGATGTGCAAGGTGGAAAATCGAGCTCCTGCTAAGGTTAATAGCCAGGCTGAGCTAATTAGCTCCTCTTATTTTACAGTTATGGGAAGGACAGAAACTTCTGTTAGAAACTCATTTGTACAATATTGTGGTGGGGATTACTGAGTCTTAAATCATTCTGTCTCTTTCAAGTGACTTCAAGGGGAGATGGAGTTTGGTGGAGTCTGTTAAAGGCATTGAGGCATTTAGAGCATCAAGATCCTGCTGTGGCAGGGGGATCAGACTGGATGATCTTTCAAGGTCCCTAATGATTCTGTGATCATAGAATGATCCAGGTTGAAGGGACGTCAGAGACCATCTAGTCCTAAATCCCCTGTCATAGGCAGGGACATGTCTTACTTGATGAGGTTCTTCTTCAGCTCCCTAGGTGTGGTAAAATACCCTCTCAGAGCAGAATGAAGGTGATGTTAAAGATGCATGGATGCTCATACACAGCCACGTTCTGCCTGTATAAGTGTAGTGAGTTGGCCAATTTCTTAATAGTCATAGGACAGCATAAAGAGCCATCTAGGAGGATGACTAACTAAGAATGGTTACCTTTTAATTAGCTAAGAATTACACACAGAACAAGATCTCTGTGTGCAAATATATTGAATTTTACAAGTGACCAGTTATTCAACAAACTCACTGCATTAATTTCTATTGAAATGTTTTTGTGAAGACACAACTGCTGTATCTGTTCAGCCACCATTCCCAAGTGATGATTTCATCTCTAATCCTAGAAAGTATGAGGTTGCTTTTATCTTCTTTAAGATTTTATTTTGCAGATAGTGTTGAACTTATTATGCTGCGGTGACAGAAGAGACGCAGACATGCTTATGTGGTTTTTCCCTCTGTTTTTAGGTTTCTTATATTTTTATTTGAACATTAGACAGCTTGGATCCTGCACACCACTGGCTTTACTGATTAAATGAATCCAAAACATTAATCATCACACATTGAACCACATTATGCTGAGGTCTGGCATTTTGGAAAAGGAGAACTAAAGGAAAAATAAAATTAGAGCTGGAACCAAAAGCTTTCCTGTGAGAGAAGTTGTGTGTGATCAAGGCCAAGCTACGCATAGAGTGAAATTACTTGATTCAACTTCTGGGAGTGCAAAATAGTTTAAAGATTTCTGAGTCACAGCTCTCAAATTGGACAAGGACCAAGGCTTACAGGGGAGAAGTCTTGTAGAGTTAAAGTTGTAGTCATTAGAGCACTACCATTTGCCCTAAAAACTAACTGCGTCAGGAAAGCAGAAGGGGCATCGAGAGAATTCCTTTGATATCTGTGTAATACATGTACTCACCAGCCTATTCCCTTCAGTGTGAGTGTCTGGCCTATGGGACTGTGGAATACCTTCACTTATATTAGTCTTGGATGAAATGCTTACATCAGTTCCTTCTAAAGAGACTCAGTCCCCAGAAATGCTCAAGATAAGCTTCTGCCGTGAATTAGTCTGTGGAAGGGCATGTCTAGGCATTCCCTAAGCTACCCTAACACAAGTAACAGCACAAGATAAGCCGTGACACATCTCTGAAACAGGAATCCCTTCAGACTCCTAGGAACTTAAGTGTTTTCTCTTTCACAAATTGTATCTGTCAGGCTAAAAATGAGAAAGGTTCTAATATAAAAGATATTAAATAAACACAAGACATTAACTTTGGTTGTGAAAACTACTACAGGGAGACCTTCTTGTCTCTTCCGTTCTTTATTCACAGTTTCATCCATATCACACTTTCCTTTTCTATTATCAGTGATTCCCCTGGCTCCTGAAAAGATTAAGTACATTAAAAACCTTAATCTTGTGGCTGTCAAAGGATTTTCAAGTAACTGCTTTTAGATTTGATAGAAATGTTATTTCAAATAACATACCTAGTTAAAAAACACAATCCAAAGTAATAATCAATGAATGAGTCCTTTTGTCAGTGGCAGAACACCCATTCATGAAAAATCCATGACAAAAGTATTATGGAACCCTATTTTAGTTTCTTTTTTTATAATTACATGTGCTGCTGTCACGGCATTCACAAGGAAATGAAAACCAAACTTGATCTGACTCAAAGTGAGCATATTGTTTAAACCCTTGGCAAATCTGGAGTCAAAATTAAGGCTGTGCTCATTGCTCATGCGAGATTTTGTTTGGAGAAAACAACATGTAAGAAGAAAGGATTGCATATTTTATTGCTGTATCTACTATACCTGTCGTCACTAAACCTTTTTGTAATAACTCAGCAATGTGATTTATTATGGGTAAGCGCGTGCCATTTTTCAGCGACTTGAAAAAGAATCCATATTTTGAGAGAAGGCTGTAAGTTCATCACACTCTTTGTAAAAAACCTTGTACAATACTGCTCTAATCTGTAAGGAGAGAGAGAACTTATACACTGGCCAGCTAAAATACCAGAGAGGATGATGATACCAACTGATAAAAACATAACACCTACTTTTAATAGCAGTCAGCTGTCAATTTTAAACGGGTCAATGGGCATTCAAATGTGACCAGCTGAGCCAAATACATAGTGTTTAAAGTGATTGGCTTGTTGATTAAACCATTACTCCGTTTGACCAGTTCAACCCACACCACCTTTCAGGAGTTGCTGAGATGCAGATTGCTGGAAAGCAGTCATATGTTCTTGGAAGAACTGCTGATAGTGGGCATGGGTTGATGGTTGGACTTGATGCTTTTGGAGGTCTCTTCCAGCCTTAATGCTTCTATTATTCTACAGTTGTTGTGTTTTTACACCTCAACTCAGCTTCCTGTTGCAGCCACTGCCCGAGAAAAGAACCAGCTACTAATGCCTTTGCACCAAACTGTACTTTTCATGCTCTTAATCTTTGAAAAAGCAATAACCCCACCAAACAAGCCAATATATTTTCTCATTTTAAATGTTGGTTGGTTCCACTACTTAAAGAAAAGCTCTCTAGGCAATAATGTTGTAGTATAATGTTTGCCATTGAGAGACCCTGAATTTTCCTCCGAGGTGTTTCCCAGAAAAGATTAAACCAATAACACTCCCATTTACACCTGCCACTACATCTAAAACTGTTGATGCAAATATTAACCAGCAAATCAAATAAAATAAAAGCAGAAGGCAGGAGAAGGTGAATGCACAAAGCTTTCCAGTGTTGTTGGTTTATTCTTAGAATTGCTTTTCAGGCAGGCATACGAATCTTGAAAATATCCATGATTACATCCTTGAGTACAGGTCTGGCCTGGGTACACATCCACAGATCTTTTCTTGGAAACATCACCACCTTAACTCATGTTGAAATGATCAGGTGATTAGTAGGTTATTTCTGCAGCCTTCTATTAAAAGAGATAAAACTATCAGTTGCAAAAGCGATTCCCTTCTGAGAATGATGAAAACAGCTCCTGTGGCCTCTGTTAATTAATAGATGGCAGCGAGCTTTCTATCAAGGACTTAAATGTTTCCTCCTAATGCAAGGGTTGATGATAATATTGTTTATTCTCCTGACAGTGGAGAGTTCATTACAGTGCAAAAGCTACTGAGGTAGAATCACCATAATTAAAAAGACATTTCACCAAACACGAAGTGGCAACAGGAAGATTCTCCTCTTTTGTGGTAGATAAAGGAGAAAGTACTTAGCGGCCTGAACATTCTGAAGGGCTGGTGGCATGTGCTCCAGAGGTTTTTTTGCAGTGGGTTACTGCCTGTGATGGTGAATTAAGCAGCAAAGGATTCAAGGATCTAGTGAGAAAAAGAAGGTGACCTTTAAAGGTGCTGAACCTGCAGGCAACTCATGCAAGTAACTGGTGATGTACCTCAAGGTACTTTCTTCCACTGCTCGATAACATCTTTCTGCTGGTTTACACTCAGAGGCAAAGGTGATAATACCTGAATTTCATACTAGAAGTGACCAGGTGGTGTTGGACAGGAAGGAACAAAAGAAATTGGGCAAGTCAGGGGACTACTGAATGAGGATTTTTGAACTGGAGTAAAAGAAGAATGGATTTTTCAGTTTGCTGTCAGTTCTTATAAATAGAAAAGATGTTCAGGCTGAGCTGATTGCTTTTTCTCCTTCAAGTACACTAGTAAGTGAAAAAAAATTCCGAATGAGTAGGAATCATGGAATTGTAAGGTTGGAGAAGACCTCCAAGGTAGTCAAGTCCAAACATCAACCCAATGCCACCATGCTCACTAAACCATGTTTTTCTACATGCTTTTTGAATACCTCCAGAGAAGGTGACGCCACCCCCATTCTGGACAGCCTGTCCCAATCCCTGACCACTATTTCAGTTAAGAAATTTTTTTCCTAGTGTGCAATCTAAATCACCTCTGGCACAATTGGAGACCATTTCCTCTTGTTCTATTGCTAGTGACTTGGGAAAAGAGACTGACCCCCACCTTCCCACAATTTCCTCTCAGGTACTTGAAAAGGGCAATGGAATCTTACATTTGCCTCCAGACTAACAAATGTTGCAAATATATACCTACTTCATTGAAGGGAGAACTGCATGCCCACAAGACCTCTGCATCCTGCGTCATTAAGTGACCTCAGAGAACATAGAATCACAGAATCATTAGGGATCGGAAGGGATCTCAAAAGATCATCCAGTCCAATCCCCCAGCCACAGCAGGATCACCTAGACCAAGTCACACAGGAGCACATCCAGGTGGGTCTTCTCCAGAGAAGGAGACTNCCAAGCAGGTCTTGACCATCTCCAGAGTAGGCTCCTAAACCCCCCTGGGCAGCC
>VZRI01012089.1:5844-39148 GCA_013397515.1 Upupa epops | reverse complement strand
ATTCTGTGATTCTCTGATGCTGTATGTTTTCTAAAACTTGTTTCAAAGTTAATTATTTGTGCCATTCAAAATAGTTTGTAGATATAAAACTCAAGAAGAATATTTTTCATACACATTAAATTGTTTTCTTTTGCTGAAACACTATGATGAATTCTTTCATCAATGAATCCATGATTTGGTTTTTCTAAAAGCTAGGTGTGCTTTAGCCAGGAGTGGGAAGTAGGTGAATATGCAAGTTTTCCTGGCTTAGACAGTTTCATGCTTGTTTGGATTTCTTAGGGTCATCAACACAGAACAGAAAGCCAGTAACAAGTTTTATTCATTAATAAAAAGTAAATAAATGGTTAAATGACAAATGAATGAAAACAACCTGCAGACTGTTGATAAAGCCCAGTCAAGTAGCTTCAGGCCTCCCTCCACCTCTCTTCTGACTCGAAAACTTTTGGTTCCTGCTAATGTCACAAAACCAAATCCAACTCTTCTGAGAGAGAGAGATGGATGGAAAATGCATCCTCTTTCACCAGGTCCAGGTAGCAGAGGAGCAGACTGCCATAGCAGCCGCTCTGGAGTGAGCCAGAGGCCAGAAAAGGGAAACTCCTCTGCATTCAAGGGTCTTAGAGGTTATGGAAAGGGATATCTGGCTGTTGCAGGTCACACATAAAAAGAGTCAGGGATCAGGATGTATGATAAAAGGTAAATTGGAACATATCAATGGAGATCTTCAGTACCCGTCCATTGGCAGAATCAGAAGCTGTTTATCTTGTTCTACAGGCATCATTTCAAATTTCTTCCTTCCTTTTTCCCAGCCTTTATTTTAAACTGTGATTTCTACCACACAGAGCTGGATGAGAAGCTTTTACTCTGTCAGAGTAGGGCTCAAGAAATGACAATTTCTAAATGCATTTCTTGTGAAAACACTGCGTGGTTTCCAAAAATAAAAGAAACTTTAAATATTCAGACGATGTGGACTGCAAAACAGTAGGAATTTCACATTGAATAGTATTACCTCCAGCCATTGCCATCGCTGTTGCTGCCTGCTGTGCAATCGCAGATGACATCTTGTGTGCTGTAAAGTGGCTGGGAAGACTCGTGCAACTAAAGATAGAGGAAGGAAATCATTGTTAAGATGATGGTTTGAAAGTGTAAGCTTAGTGATGAAAAAACCCTTGTCAATTCTCTTGACCACTTTTAGTTTTCTACAAGGATGCTAAGGCAATAAAGAGATACCTCCTGCAAGGTAAGAGACAGTATCAGGAAGAAAAAAGCTTCAGTGATTTGGTGACTGGTGCTGTGGTGCTGTTTTCAAATCACGGATACATCGACATCCCCTTTTTAGAGCAGTGGTAATGGTAACAATTTTCTTTTATTATCCTGGATGTGGGTGGAATGAGAGCTCTAGGGGTAAAGCTCATGCAATGTTAAACTAAGTTTTCAAATATTTAGATTGGCTATAAAGCAGCAGTCCAGAAAATCTGATTGCCTGAGTGCTTGGACTGCACTTAGACAAAGCATTTTCTGCTGAAGTGTGGAATATTTTATGTGGAAAATCTGTTGCTAAATTAATAACTGTGATTAGGTAATAGTTCCTAAAGATTTTGTTTTGCAAGAGATTGTTTCAGTTCAAAATAGAAACAGTTGTTTGAAAGTTATATTGAATTATTTGAAGTGTATGGATAGAAGTGCCTGGCCCTGTGCGAAGCGTTCAGCACTGCCCCACACATCGTTCTGCTCTCTAAACTGTAACAGTATGGGTTCAGTGGATAGAACACTCATTGGAAAAGGGGCTGGCTGGCTGGTCACATGCTCAATATTCCAATGGAGATGGAAAGGTGTCCTCGAGGGTCCGTACTCGGACCAGTGCTGTTTAACATCTGTGTCAGTGGCATGGACAGTGGGATCGAATGCCCCCTCAGTCAGTTTGTGGACAACACCAAACTGTGTCTAGATCTGTCCTCAGATGTAGTCTGATCCTCCTCTCCTTCAGTTCCAAACCATTTCCCCTTCTCCTGTCACTGGATCCCCTTGGGAAAAGTCCCTCTCCAGTCTTCCTGGAGGTCCCCTTCAGATACTGGAATGCAGCTTTAAGGTCCCCCCAGATTCTTCTCTTCCCTAGGCTGAACAACCCCAGCTCCCTCAGCCTGTCCTCAGAACAAAGGTGCTACAGCCTTTGGATTATCTCAGTGGCCTCTTCTGGACTTGCTCCAACACTTACATCCTTCTGATGTTGGAGTCACCAGGACTGGCTGCAAGATTTGAGGAGAGGCCTCACAAAAACATGTACATGCTGATAAAATCCCCTGTGTTTTAGGCCCACCCAACTCTTACAAACTGTGTGTCTGAGAACAAAAATTTATTATACTAAGCATAAAAATTGCCAATTAATCTTAGGATTCCCATGGGATTTCCCATCTAAGTTTGCAGTGGAAGGTTTTCACAATGATGTTCGTTGAATTGTTCTGTCAGCGTGAAGAAATACCCAATTTGAACGGAGTATCGTTTTATATAGGACTTTTTTGAGAGGAGCAATTCCTTTTGATTGACATTGGAAAAGAAAATACAATGAGAAAAAAAATGCTCCTCGATGTTAAACACTGTAAGAATTGGAAAAGCAAGAAGCATCTGTTGTATCAACTTCACTGTTCCAGGAGGGTGCAGACAAGTCGGGGCTGGTCTCTTCTCCCTAGGAACAAGGGACAGGACAAGAGGAAACAGCCTCAGGCTGCCCCAAGGGAAGGTGAGGTTGGCCCTGAGGAGAACCCTCTCTCTGGAAAGGTCCCTCAGCCCTTGGCACAGGCTGCCCAGGGAGGGGGTTGAATCGCCATCCCTGGCTGTGTTTCACAGTTGAGGAGATCTGGAGCTCAGGGACAGGGTTTGGAGTGGGAGGGGACAGTTGGCTTAATGGTTGGACTCAATGACCTTGAAAGTCTTTTCCAACCTAAACCATTCTGTGATTCTATAATTTAGACACTCACTGCAGGGTTTTGGATTAGATGACCTTGAAAGGACTTTCCCAGCCCAGAACCTTCTGTGATTCAATAATGTTTTTCAAATAGGCCCAACTGATTTAAACAAAAATGGATGGTTAACATTAGGTTTGTTAGGAGTGGGGCATTGTTACAGTGNCCAGATGACTTTGAGAAGAGCCTGGCTCCATTCTCCTGACACCCAACCCTCACATATCAATAGACATGAATGAGGTCACCCCTCAGAATCTTCTTCTCCAAGCTCAAGAGACCCAGCTCCCGCAGCCTTTCCTCATAAGGGAAGTGTTCTACTTCCTTCATCATCTTTGTTGCTCTATGCTGGACACCCCCAGCAGCTCTGTGTCCTTCTGGAACTGAGGGGCTCAGAAGTGGACACAACAGTCCAGATGCGGTCTCACTAGTGCAGAGTAGAGGGAGGGAAGAACCTCTCCCCCCTTCTGATCCACCCCAGGATGCATTTGGCCCTCATCCTGTAGGTTCAAATAAGAGACCTGAAAAATCCTTCTTGTTAAGCTACACTGTACATAGGTTAAGTTTCTCGAGTAGCTACCAAAAAGGTTGACAGCTACATCATTGTAATGGTGATGAATGGTCCTCTAATGTGTTTTGAAAAGAACTGTACCTATTACAGATAGGGACACACTGAGATGCATTCAAAGCAGGTTCCCTAGGACCATTTGTCTCAAAATATACCATATTTCACTGTAATAGTAAATAGAAATGTGATGGAATGATATTTTTTATGCAGCATGATAACATATTAATCTCCTCTGCCGGAGAAATGGCTTATTGCTGTCTAAAATGCTCTGAAAGAATTTGAACTTTGAAGGCAGAGTTCTTCCCTTGGACTACTACAAATAATAATTTTAAGACCTAGATATATTTATTAACTAAAAGTAGGGGAGTTTGGACATCACTACATCTATTTTTTCCTTCTGAAACATTTTATAGTCTGGTTCTTCCTGAGATTATCGTATATTAGAGAAACTCTTAGATTTCCCTAAGATGACCATCTAAAACAATATTTGAGAACTGAATGATGAAATGTTGTGTTTTCTGACATAAACCAAGACTACAGGGAACAACTACCTTGTTTTGAGAAGTGAACTGAGAAGGATGGCACACGAGTCTTACAGGAGTGCACATGTGCAAGCTAGGCTGTGATGTTAATGCCATTTTGTTCATACGCTGAAGTTTTCAAGCAGTAAGAGGTCTGTAAATTGGACTGATGCTTCTCTGACCGTCAGGAGCTTCCATGGAATACCCTGTCAGGGAGAAAGTTAGGTATAAATTCCTGGTGGTGCATCTGTTGTATCCAAACCCGTAATGATCTGGAGCTGATACTACTCTTGCATTATGTGTTTATATTTTACAGCACATTTTACACCACTTAGTGAATGATTAGACTTGTCTAGAGAACCAGTTGTGAGAGGACAGGCTGAGGGAGTGGGACAGGTTGAGTTTGGAGAAGAGGAGGCTGAGGGGGGACCTCACTGACCTCTATAGCTCTCTCAAAGGAGGTTGTGGAGGGGTGGCTATTGGGCTCTTCTCCTTGGTGACTGCTGACAGACAGCAGGGGTACTGGTCTGCAGTTGAGGCAGGGGAGGGCTAGATTGGATCTGAGGAAAAGATTCTTTGCAGGCAGAGTGGTTGGGCACTGGCAGGGCCTTCCCAGGGAGGTGGTGGAGTCCCCATGCCTGGAGGCGTTGAAGAACCGTGTAGCCATGGTGCTTCCTGCCCTGCTCGAGTGGCAGCAGGGAGGGGGTCAGGCTGTGTTTGTCAGTCTCTCAGGGACTGAGGGGTTTTGTTGGTTTTGGGGGGTGGTAGGACTCTGAGATCTAGGAAGTCCTTTCCAACCAGGATTAGTCTGTGATTCTGTGACTTCCTGCAGACACAGGTGGATAAAGGACAAGTTTGAGCTGTAGGTTCTGGAGTCAACATCATGTTCTATATGAATTGTGAGGTCCTTCTGACAACTGAATGGATTTCTGTATTGTAGAACCTTCCCAAGTTGTTCTGCCTGGTTTTTTTTGCCAAAGTACTACCCAGTATTTCAGTTTATGAACTTTACTTTTAATTACAATGTCTTTAATTGCAATAACATCTGTAACAATACCTTGAGTCTTTTATTCAGAGACAGATCTTCTCTCAATGTGTGACTGATTTATTTGATTTACATCTGAAAGTTTTCATTAGGAGGGTGACTGAATTTCAGTAATGATTCACCATGTTAAAAGACTTTGGATTTCTATTTGCAAAGGGGTATTTGACCTTATAGCGACTTCCTACCCATGAAAGGGGCTGTCAGAAGGCTGTGGAAGGCTCCTAAGAGCATGGGACAACAGGATGAGGTGTCCTGGTTTGCAGCTGTAAAAAGGCAGAGTGAGGCTTGACAGGAGAGAAAAGGTCTGGAATCTGAGGCTGGAACAGACTGCCTAGAGAGGAGGTGGAGGCTCCATCCCTGGAGCTATTCAAGGCCAGGCTGTCTGGGGATCTGAGCCACATTGCCTGATGAGTGTTGGTTTTGGTTCTTTAAGGGAGTTGGTCTACATGACCTTTGGAGGTCCCTTTACACCCAACATGTTCTGTGTTTCCATGATTGAATGATTCTGAGGATTTAAGAAAACGATATATCCCTGATATATCACAGAATGAGGTTGCAAAAGCTCCCTCAGCTCATCCAGCCCAACTCGTGATCTGACATCACCCCATCAGCTATACCAGGGCACTCAGGGCCACAGCCAGGCTGTCCTTCAACACCTCCAGGGAAGGGGACTCCCCCACTGCTCTAGGCAGTCCAGTCCAGGCTCTGAGCACCCTTTACCCGAGGAAGGGCTTCCTAACAGCCAACCTAACCCTCCCATGACAGCTTCAGGCCCTGCCCTCTTATCCTGGCACTGGTTGCCTGTGAGAAGAGCCTAATTGCCACCTTATTGCAACCTCCCTTCAGGTAGTTGTAAAGAGAGATAAAGTTCCCCCTGAGTTTCCTCTTCTCCAGGTTAAAAACCCCCAGCTCCCTTAGAGGAGGTTCAACATCAAGAGGAGAAGAAACTTCTGGAAGAAACCCCTGGAAGGGGCTGCCCAAGGGGATTGTGGAGTCTGCTTATCTGGAGCCATTTCAAACCCATCTGGACTATTCCTGTGCATCTGGATCTAGGGGATCCTGCTGTGGCAGGGGGATTGGACTGGATGATGGTCCAAGGGTCTTTCTGATCCCTAATGATTCCATGATCTTTCAAGGTCCCTTCCAATCCCTAACAGTCTGTGATTCTTTTTTATATCCATAGGAAGTCATCAGTGGTTTTAAAAGGGACTAGTTTTTCTCTTAGAAAAAGTAATACAGGAAAAACTACAGGAAAAAGTAACTTTGGTTCTGATGTGATGGATGTGGTGATTTAGTTTGAATAGCCCAGTAGATTTGAATACTGTTTCATTGAGTAGAATCTGTACAAAGCAAGATGGAACAAGTGTCCTGCTACATTATACTGCTTTGGTTTGGATTTGTAAGGCAATGGTTTGCTTGGTTTCCAGACAGGAGTCCTTCCTTGGGTAGATAAGGCTCCCAGAAAGTAAATGTTCCTACTCCTCTCATGATTTCTTTTTTGCTAATTTCCAGTTACAGTAATGAGAATTTTCTTTTTAAAAAATTACAAATTGAGAACTGTCCTGATTAACATAAAAGAAGTGATTTTTTAACACCAGAACAACAAAGTATGTAATGAAATTTACCACTGCCTTTTTCTGTTGCTCTCTGTACACTCTGCTTTTGAGACCTGCAGATATACTTACTACTCAACATTGATTTTATATTTTCCTATATAAATGCTTCCCTTATTAAACTCAGCATTTCCAAGAAATAAAATAGTGATTATTCTGGTACTTGTAGTTAATTTTTTCTGTTATTTAACTACTCTTCTGTATCTACCTTTCAGGTACTGAAAATGGAGTGGGGAGGAGAGTATTCACTTGACTCTTCCAATTTAGACTGTTTGTTAAATATCTTCCCTGGAGAACTGGAATTTCAGCAAATCCTTAGTGATCTTGATGAAAAAATAAAGAAGAATTCTTCCAGGTAAAGAGGAATTTATTTTTATTCAAAATATTGGTGAAAGTCCTTGCATGTAGGGAGACGTATGGCTTTTCTTTCTTTTCAAGTTGTAGGTTAATTTTTACAGTAGTAATTTTCACCTTAACCACTCGAGCATGTAACACATTTTTAATGCCATATAATTTTTGTGCTATAGTCTTTATCTGTGTGGTATTTTTAACAGATGAATCATCTTAATCTTAGGAATTATAGCAGTAGGTGTGATACTAGAGGAAGAAAATGTGTATTCCCATGACACCTGTATTTCCTACAGCTATGAGCTACAATTTTTTTTTTCACCAAAAGTGCTTGCTACAGAATTTTACAAATAAAACCCAAAATTTGAACTTAGTCTGTTCTTTAAACATTTTTAATGGAAGTAAAAAAAGCAAGTTCAGAAATAATGCACTCAGCAGGAAAAGGGAAGTTCTCGTGTTGGGCTGAGGGCTGGACTTGGTGATCCTGGAGGTCCTTTTCAGCCATGAGGATTCTATGATGAAATTAATTGTTTATAATATTATACCTTTACCTGTTATATATGTGATAGCAATTGTAACACGCTGGTTTCCAAGAATCAGTCTTATAGAAATAGTAGACAGAGTTCTTTGCTGATGCAGTTTTTTTACATGAATACCAGAAGAAATCAGTTTGTTTGAAAAGGGATTATGATATTTTGCTGCTAAACTCTTTAGAAACTTAAAAATACTTTGATTCATAAATGTCCTGTTCAGCAAATTCCTGATTGCCTGTTATAAAATAAACAACAGAACTCCATAGAGACAACAGATGAAAAGGCCAATGGCATCCTGGCTTGGATCAGTACTAGTGTGGCCAGCAGGACTAGGGATGTCATTCTCCTCCTGTCCTGGGCACTGGGGAGGCCTCCCCTCGAATCTTGGGTCCCTCGCTACAAGAAAGAGATGGAGGAGCTGGAGTGGGTCCAGAAAAGCAACAGGGCTGGGGAAAGGACTGGAGGGAAAGGCTGAGGAGGGGAGGCTAAGGGACCTGGGGGTGTTGAGCCTGGACAAGAGGACACTCAGTGGGCACCTTCTCCCTCTCTCCAACTCCCTGAAGGGAGGTTGTAATCAGGCGGGGGTCGGGCTGTTCTCTCAGGCAACCAGCAGCAGGAGAAGAGGGCAGTGCCTGAAGCTGCCAGGGGAGGGTTAGGTTGGATGTTAGGATGCTCTTCCTTAGGGAAAGAGTGCTCAGAGCTTGGACTGAACTGCTCCGGGCAGTGAGGGAGTTCCCACGTCTAGAGGTGTTGAAGAACAGCCTGACTGTGGCCCTTAGTGCCCTGGTGTGGCTGCTGGGGTGATGTTAGGTGCTGGGCTGAGCTGACTGAGCTCAGAGGGCTTTGCCAGGCTCAATCATTTTGGGATTCTGTAATTAAAATCTTATGTGGTTGTGATAGTAGTAATCTGAGGTTAGTAATCTCAGAATCATAGAATGGCCCAGGTTGGAAGGGACCTCTAAAGATCATCCAGTCTAATCTCAATGCAGGGAGTAGGGACAACGTCATCTAGATCAGGTTGCCCACAGCCTTTTTCAGCCTGCCCCTGAATATCTGCAGGGATGAGGCCTCAACTCCCTCCCTGGGCAGCCTGCAGCAGCATTCAATCCACCTCCTGCTAAAGAACTTCTTCCTAACAGCCCATTTCAACCTGCCCTTTTGTACTGTGAAACCATTACTCCTCTTCCTGTCACTCCAGGTCTTTGTAAACAGTCCCTCTGCACCCTTCTTGTAGTCCCCTTCAGGGACTGGCAAGTCCCTATCAGGTACCCTCAGAGCCTTCTCTCTCCAGACTGAACAACCCGAGCTCCCTCAGCCTGTCCTCAAAGCATAGGTGCTCTCACCCCCTGATCATTTTCATGGCTGCCCCTGGAGCTGCTCCATCAGGACCCTGTCCTTTGTGCATTGAGGGCTTCAGTGCTGGACACAGGACTCCAGGTGAGTAGAGAGGCAGAATCACCTCTCTCAGTCTGCTATCCAAAGATGCAATTTACCTTCTGAAAATGATAGTGAAGATGAGTGTGATGTGCTGTTGTGGACCCCAGCAAAGGGAAACTCCACATTACAATTAGCCAGGCACTGACATCAGAGAGATGTAGGTAAGTTGGAGTTCAGCTGGTGCCACAACACGGTTTTTGGTACCTACACGTTAAGGTGCTGTGGTCTTGTACACACAATCACAGAATCTATCACGTTGGAATAGACCTTAAAGATCATTGAGTCCAACCCTGACCCGATCTGTCCCAAACCACCCCCAAACCCTGTCCCTGAGCTCCAGATCTCCCCAACTGGGAAACACAGCCAGGGATGGCGATTCAACTCCCTCCGTGGGCAGCCTGTGCCAAGGGCTGAGGGCCCTTCCAGGGAGAAGGTTCTCCTCAGGGCCAACCTCACCTTCCCCTGGGGCATTCCCCTTGAGGCCATTTCCTCTTGTCCTGTCTGTTGCTCCTTGAGAGAAGAGACGGACCCCCACCTCTCTGCACCCTGCCATGAGGTATTTGCAGACAGCAATATAGGATAAAGCAGCATCAGCATGTGTGGCAGATGTGTCATCACCTTTTCAGCTACCAAATAGAATTGATTTTGTTTCCGTTGCACAGAGCCAGCCTAAAAGGTGGAAAGATTATGATGCAGATGAGTCTGTGGAATGTGTGCTCCACTACTTCTGTTGCTGCTCATGTGCACGCTGTGCTGCTGGTTGAGAAAACTTTTGGGTATGAGAAGGCAGTACACATGTTCACTCTTTATAACAGTGATTTATCTCGGTTAACATTTATTATCTCTTGAAATCATCAGAGTGGAACAGTTTTAAGGCCACTTGTATCTGTCTCAGCTACACAGTGCTGCGAATTTTAAGTGCATTATACTGTACATTTCAGCTCCAAGAGGTGAGATTGAGGTGAGATCTGAGGCAGAAATCCCTCCTGGAACAGGTTCCCAGGG
Source organism: Upupa epops (assembly GCA_013397515.1). Lineage (NCBI taxonomy): Eukaryota > Metazoa > Chordata > Aves > Bucerotiformes > Upupidae > Upupa > Upupa epops. Next base: position 29,124 of record VZRI01012089.1, on the reverse strand, counting down.
AGGTTGTGGTTGCTCCTTCATCCTTGGCAGAGTCCAAGGGCAGGTTGGCTGCGCTGTGGATGGCCCGGTCCGGTGAGAGGTGTTGCTGCCCTTGGCAGGGGGTTGACACTGAGGTTGCTCTGAGCTTTCTCCCAACCCAGTCCATATGATTTTGTAAGATCCAAATGGTGTTTCATCCAGGGCGGGCAGGAAACTGGACTGGGGTGTGGTACATGTCACGAACAGCCTTGTATTTCTGCTGAAGTGACTCTTAAGCTACTGTTTAAACTAATTTTCGCAAGGAAAATCAGAAAGTAGCCCTGTAGTTATGAAGTGATATTTTGCTCCTGTAATATGTCAGTTTCAGAAATGGAGAGGAGTTTAAAAGAAGATGGACAGCAGCTGATGTGACTTTTAAATTAAAAAGAGTCCTTTTATTGCTAATATATTAGAGGCAGCACGGAATGAAATCATTTTCAAGTTACCATTGATCTTTGTAAGTGGTATGATAAGAGCAGCTCTATGTGCTACGGCGATACAATTGGAATACAATCCATTTTTCATCAGATAGATTTATGCTTTTATTATACCGCAGAGAATAAACATAATGGTATACAGCATATATATATTTTTAAAAATAAAACATTGTGTAAGAAATTATGATCCAACAGTGTGTAAATCACCTGAATGCTCATTTATTGCCTTCCAACTGAATGGCTTTTATAAAATTGCGTGGCAGGACAAATCAGATAGAGTCTCCAGCAGCTGAATTACCTCCGGTATTTTTTGTATTGTGCCAATTCTATTCGGTCCTCTAACACAGAACGGGGGGAAAAAAATAAAGAAAAAAATCAGAAAGAAAAGGCCGTTTGTGCAAAATTGTTTTATTAGTAACTTTTAAGGGAGTAAGTGGCTCATTCATTCACTACGATATAGCATGGCTCTTTCTGCTCTTGAATGTTAACTTTATATTTACGGTTGTTTATGAACGCAGGTGAAAATGGATTCTCAAAACTATTAGAGTTGATGGCTGGTTTTGTACACTTGGGTTGTGAATCTCCTTTATTTTACTGATCATTCAGATATTTCTTCCCTTCTTTGAAGTATTGAGAGTTAGTAAGAGTTAATTTCGGAGCAATCCACTAAATGTTCAGTGGATGTTTAATAGTTCAATGCAGAAAATCAGGTGCGGAGCTTGAAACCAAGTTTTTAGCGCATGGCCTGAAAGTGATTGAAAGAACAGAACCTCTTCAGCAATTGATTTTTAGGGGGTTGTAATGGTTTAGCAAGAGGGTCTAAATGGGTTTGGGTTGGTGCCTATAATTCTAGCACAACAACCAGCTCTCACTGAGAGTTCAGCAGGCAATCAAGCAACTTTGATAGAAAGACAACAGTTTATTGAACCCATCGCCAAAAACAAAAGGGAAAAACCTCAAATAAGTAAAAAAAGCAAAAAGGTGAAACAGAAACTGCATCACAGTGCCCTTAGACACACTGAGAGAAATAGGACACAGCTAACACAGTAGGGTTTGAGAGAATGAGAGATTAATGAGAGACTTAACTCTCTTAAATGAGAGCTCTGGGGCAAGAGAGTGTACACAAACACTCATAACCAACAGCCACCACACACACACACACACTACCCCACTTTCCAGGAGTGAAAGGGTTGGGGTTGGGGGTGTTGCAGGAATACAGCACAAACTATACATTTGGTACTTGTGGAGAAGTTCTTTTTCCCGATCCTCATGCAGACATCAGCACTCTGTGATGTCTCTCACATACTTCTAGCTCCAGTCGGCTTGGGGCTCTTCTTTGAGGCTATAGCCTCAAATGTGGAGGATAGAACAGGATTCTAGACTAGCTCTGTTTGGCAAAAGCTTAGGAGATGAGTCCTTGTGATGTCTCTTCCTCTCTCTTAGTAGAGCTTCTCTCAGTCTCTCCCAGTGGCAGAGTATGCAGGACCTTTGCCAGCCTGGTGGAGACAAGCCAGTCGCAGCGCTGGTTACTCATGGCCATGTATAAGTTCTTTGGGGTCTCATCCAAGGGCTTTCTACAGTGCTTTTGCAGAGCCCTACTTTCTTCCACCATGCAGTCAGGCACCAAGGGAGGCAGAAGATTAAGAGCTCACCTCTGTCTGGCATCTTCAAAGGCATTCGTTGCAGAAGTGGGTGTGTGGAGGAGCTACCCTTTCTCTGTCCACCAGTCACCTGTAGAGTACATTCACTGGCTGCTTTTTTAGAGATGATAAACTGGTGACAGATTCTGCAAGGCTCTAGGACAGTGTGTGGTATTCGAGGTCGTCTTCAACCGAACAATTATGCAGAATCCAACAAAATTATTTACTAATAATTGTCTCTCCAGAGCACAGTGGAGACTGCATCTTAGTGAGGCTTTTCACTAAGGATTAATTTGAGTTCAATATGATAAACTTCAACCCAACCTTCTCTCTAATTAACAGTAATTCAGTCATCCGGGATTTTGATGAAGGTCTTCTCTGAAGGGCTCCGGTGAGGTCAATACCAATAAGTGCTTAGAGCTTTGCATCTTGTCTCATAACTGTTCTCTGTAATCATTATTTGAGCAACTAACAAGATTCTTCACTTACAAATAGGAAAACTGTCTGGAAGTTGCCTCACTGAGGGTGTCAGGATGACATTCTCAAGTTGTTCACCCCAACTTTGGTGATTTGCATAGAAAACTAGAATCACAGAACAATCCTGGTTGGAAAGGACCTCCCAGATCCCCCAGTCCAACCATCCCCGTCCCAACAAAAACCCTCAGTCCCTGAGAGACTGACCAACACAACCTGACCCCCTCCCTGCTGCCACTTGAGCAGGGCGGGAAGCACCATGGCTACACGGTTCTTCAACACCTCCAGGCAGGGGGACTCCACCACCTCCTTGGGAAGGCCCTGCCAGTGCCCAACCACTCTGGCTGCAGAGAATCTCTTCCTCAGATCCAATCTAACCCTCCCCTGCCTCAACTGCAGAGCAGTGCCCCTGCTTCTGTCAGCAGGCACCAAGGAGAAGAGGCCAACAGCCACCCCTCCACAATCTCCCTTCATGGAGTTGGAGAGGGCAGTGAGGTCCCCCTCAGCCTCCTCTTCTCCAAACTCACCCTGCCCAGCTCCCTCAGCCTCTCCTCCATGACTGGTTCTCTCAACCCCTTCCGAGCTTGGTAGCTCTGCTCTGGACCTGTTCCAGCATCTCCCTCTGTTTCCTGTCATGAGGAGCCGAGAACTGAACGGAGGACCCAAGAGGAGGCCTCACCAGGGCTGAGTCCAGGGGCAGAAGAACTCCCCTTCTCCTGTTGACCACGCTCTTCCTGATCCAGGCCAGGATGCTGTTGGCCTTCTTGGTCCCCTGGGCACCCTGCTGGCCCTGATGAAGCCCTCTGTCTACCACCACCCCCAGGTCCTGTTCTGCTGGGCAGCTTTTGAGCCCCTCATCCCCCAGCCTGTAGCGGTGCCTGGGGCTGTTGTGATCAAAATGCAGGATCCAGCCCTTGGCCTTCTTGTCCCTCAGACAATTGGCCTCAGCCCCTCGATCCAACCTGTCCCAGTGCCTCTGCAGATCCTTCCTGTCCTCAAGCAGATCAACACTGAGTGGGTTCTCTAATAGCACAGGATATCCAAATATGACTGATTTCGTACAAAATGCCCTTTCTTCAGTAGCAGAGTTTCCTAACGAATACACAAGTAGTATTTTATTGCTGCTTCTGTCTTTAAAAACCAGCTGAAATTATAATTTCATTAATTTTAAAACAAATCACTCTTAAGAAAAGACATATAAACGGATTCTGAAAGCAGATCTGCATGACTATGAGGATCTTAAGCAATAAGTAACGTGAGGTTTAAAGATAATTCCACTTTACGGCTTAGCAGTTTAATTTAACCAATCTCATTGTCGTTTTACGGCCGTTCCATATGCTGTATGAAATAAATTGAAACAGTGCTTGTTAGAAATTGAGAGGGAGTTTAGAAGATCATCCTTCAACTTACTCATAGTAATTTTAGGCAATGGAAAATGACAGATGGAGACAGCAACCCTCATTTTGGTGCTGTGCTTTTCAAAATAATGTTGTACCAGTGTGACAGTGCTTACACTGTCAGCTCCATTACAGCTCTTGGTTTGTGACGGTTTGTCCACTGATGCAGCCACTTAAATAGCAGTTGCTCCACATCGTTAGGTTTTTCCTAAAAACTGTGATTAACTTAACAAGTGAGAGCATCTCAGAGTTCTCAAGTTGAGACCTGTGAGTATATAGTGAGTGATATTGACATGCTACTCCAGAAAAATGCTCTGGGTGACAGAACTTCACTTCGTTTGTAAAAAATAAATGACCAAAAAACAGTCTAACTTGTAAAAAGGAGAAGGTGTTTCAGTCTGAGGTGACCTTATTGTGGCCTCCAGGATCTGAAGGGGGCTACAAAAAAGCTGGGGAGGGGCTTTTTAGGATCTCGGGTAGCGACAGGACTGGGGGGAATGGAGCAAAGCTGGAGATGGGGAGATTTAGACTTGATGAGAGGAGGGAGCTCTTCACCGTGAGAGTGGGGAGAGCCTGGAATGGGTTGCCCAGGGAGGTGTTGGGGCCCCGTCCCTGGAGGTGTTTAAGGCCAGGCTGGATGAGGCTCTGGCCAACCTGATCTAGGGTGGGGTGTCCCTGCCCATGGCAGGGTGCTTGGAACAGGATGATCCTGTGGTCCCTTCCAACACTAACCGATTCTATAGCTTCTTCCCAGTGAGGGTGACGGGGCACTGGAGGGGCTGCCTGGGGTGGGAGTTGTGGAGTCTCCTTTTCTGGGGACATTTGAAACCTGCTTGGACTTGGTCTGGGGGATCCTGCTGTGGCAGGGGGATGGGACTGGATGACCTTTCAAGGTCCCTTCCAATCCCTAGTGATTCTCTGATTCTATAAAATAACCTTCTGTGCAATACTGATGTACCAGCAGTACTAACCACATGCATCCGTGTGCCTGCGAACACTAAAGGCATCCCTGGCCACGTTTCACAGTCATGGAGATCTGGAGCTCAGGGACAGGGTTTAGCAGTGGGTTGGAACAGTTGGGTTCAGGGGTGGACTCAATCCTTAAGGTCTTTTCCAGTGTAAGCAATGGTGTGTTTCTAAGTACTCATTGTGTGGGACTAACAGGGAGTGTTAATAGAGGGCTGGGTGAACAGGAGCCAGCAGTGAGCTCAGGTGGCCAAGAAGACCAATGGCATCCTGGCCTGTATCAGGAGTATTGTGGCTAGCAGGAGCAGAGAGGTGATAATTCCCCTCTATTTGGCTTTGGTGAGGCCACACGTTGAGTCCTATGTCCAGTGTTGGGCCCCTCACTAAAAGAGGGACATTGAAGGGCTGGAGAGGGGACAGACCTGGCTACCAAGCCAGTAAAGGGTTTGAAACAGGTGTTGTCTGAGTGGCTGAGGGATCTGGGGCTGTTCAGACTGAGGAAGAGGAGACTGAGGGGGACCTTCTTGCTCTCTACAGCTATTTGTAAGGAGGTCCATTTTCCCTAGTGGCCAGCGATAGGGTGAGGAGAAGTAACCAGAAGTGGTGCCAGGAGAGGGTCAGGTTGGGTGTCAGAAGGAATTTCTTTGCTGACAGGGCTGTCAGGCACTGGAACAGCTGCCCAGGGAGGAGGATGAGGCTTCATTCCTGGGCGCGGTGAAGAGAAGGGTAGCTGTTGCGTTGGGGAACAGGGGTTATTGGTGCTGATAGGGCTGGGAAAAGGTTGGACTCGAAGATCTTGAAGGTCTTTTCCAGCTGAAACTGTTCTGTGGTTCCAAAACACCTTTCTTGAAAAATCCATCAAATTGAAAAGGATCTGCCTGACCATAAAGTGTCAGATTTCTTTGCTACAGAGAAAATCTGGTTTGTGTTTTACTTTGATCTCTTGTATTGCACTCCTCACTGAGAAGTCTGTGACTATTTTATCCCCTTTAGGTGTGAACAATTCCACAGGTTCAAACAAAGGTGGAAATGTCTGTTGAGGAAAAAATAGTTGAGGACTGTTAAATACTAGGGAGCCCTCTGATTTAAATCCTGCCACAAATAGCTAAAGACAAGAAAAGTATTATAATAAATCAACTTTTTTCCCCATTTTTTTGGTTGATTGTTTTTCTTGGGCGCCTTCTAATGACCCCCAGTGATGCAGAGACCAGGAACATCTATTTCATATAGTTCCAACAGGATAACTTCCAACAGGAGAATTAAGGATCATCTAGTTAGGTTCACCAGTGTCTCACCATTAGAATCATTAGAATCATTAAGGATCGAAAGGGACCTTGAAAGTTCATCTACTCCAATCCCCCTGCCACAGTAGGATCACCTAGAATAAGTCACACAGCATCCAGGCGGGTTTGGAACATCTCCAGAGAAGGAGACTACACAACCTCCCTGGGCAGCCTGTTCCAATGCTCTGGTACCCTCACTGTGAAGAAGTTCTCTCTGATATTGATGTGGAGTCTCCTCTGTTCTAGTTTGCACCTACTGTCCCTTGTCCTATCACCAGATGACCTTGAGAAGAGCCTGGCTCCATCCTCCTGACACCCACCCCTCAAATATTTATAGACATGAATGAGGTCCCCCCTCAGCCTCCTCTTCTCCAAGCTCAGGAGACCCAGCTCCCTCAGCCTTTCCCCATAAGGGAGCTGTTCTACTTCCTTCAGCATTACACTCTGAGCATCTCAAACATGAATTGCACGGCTCACCTTATCCTTCAGGTTTAATGGTTAAAGGATATGGAAAACAGAACCACCAGGGTTTAGGGGAAAAGCATTGACTACTGAATAAACTACATCTGATTTCCTTCTTGTACTGCAGATCTTGGGTTGCTGATTGAGGTAGAGTTGCACACAGATATGGCTATATTTTTCTGTTGAGTACTACTGATTTTAAGACAATTTATGCTCCCATTTCAAGTATTTGATGATGGGTTGATGCATCCATTTATTCAAAAAAAGTATATTAGCTGCAATGAAATTAATAAAATACATCTACAGTTACAAAAGATGAAAAAGGATTGTAGGGGTGAAGGAATTTAGTCCTTGTTATGACTTCAATCATTGCATTTTAAAAATCATATTCATTAATAGCATTAAGAGCATTTACACTTTGAAAATTAAATATTTTGTTTACAGATTTTAAAAACTCACTGAATTTCCTTTCGGAAATGGGAAATTAAACTCTCATTCTCCCTACACTGAGATGTAATTATAAAGTTTTAAATACTACCCTACATAGTGAGAATAATTTAAATCCTATTTGGCAAACATCTTTTATTTAAAATTACTGCTTTCTAAACCCAGATAATCACAGAATCACAGAGTGTCAGGGATTGGAAGGGACCTCCAAAGATCATCTAGGCCAATCCCCCTGCCACAGCAGGATCACCTAGATCCATTGGCACAGGAACAGTTCAGGTGATGTTAAACATCTCCAGAGAGGGAAACTCCACAGGCCCCCTTGGCAGCCCCTTCCAGGCCTCTGGCATCCTCACTGGGAAGAAGGTTCTTCTCCTCTTGACATTTAACCTCCTCTGTTCCAGCTGACACCTGGTGCCCCTTCTCCTGGCATTGAGTGCCCCTGAGCAGAGCCTGGCTCCTTCCTCTTGACACCCTCCCTTTCCCTATTGATCAACAGTCATGGGGTCCCCCCTCAGGCTCCTTTTTTCCCAGCTCAAGAACCCCAGCTCCCTTGGCCTTTCCTCATCAAGGAGATGCTCTCCTCACTTCATCATCCCTGTGGTTCTTGCTGGACTATCTCCAGCAGCTCTGTGTCTTTCTGGAACTGAAGGGCTCAGAACTGGACACAATACTACGGATGCAGTCTCACCAGGGCAGAGTAGAGGGGGAGCAGAACCTCTTAATCTCCTAACCACCCTCCTTCTAATCCACCCCAGACTGCCCTTGGCCATCTTAGCCATCAGGGCCATTTCTGGCTGCTTGCCATCCTGCTGACCACCAGGACCCCAAGGTCTCCTTCTCCACCAGGTCAGTCCCCAACCTTTACTGGTCCCTGGGATGACTTGGACATTAATACTACGTCCAGAGGTAATGATGTTTTGGAACAGTTTATTTAATGACAATTAAGTACTTTTTTTTAATACTAACTCAAAAGAATTTTAATAAACAAAAGCAGTTTGGAGCAGAAGTTTACCTGTAGTAAACCTGGTGAAAATATTCAATCAAAACCTAACTCAATGCTATTTTTATCGAGATAAAAGGATTAAAGACAATGGACAGACTTACAGTGATTTGTACCCGCAGGGAAGGCCACTGAAACCTACCCACCCGATCCTCTTATCAGTGTTGGAACAAATTGCTGCAATACCTGGTTTTGAGGAGGCTGTAGCCTTTTTTTTTTCCCAGTACTTGCATTCCTGCGTGAAAAATGAGTGTAAAAACTGGTCGGTAATTGAAGCAGATTGGCAGGGACTGACAACAGTGTGGGATTTACAAAGCACAGTGCTGTGATCTGCTCGGTCTGTTTGGACGGGACACACGAGCAGACTTTAGTAAAACCCTTAGATAGTGTCCCAGGAGGCTGTGTGAATGAACAAGGTGTTGTGTTTCAGCAATTTTCACCAGTTAAAAAGTTTTCTGCCAATCTTTTGTCAAGTTTAGGTTTGGTTTTCATGGTGTGGCTCTCCCAGGAGGAACTTGAGTGGGCCACAGGCAGAGGAGATTGGTTTTCACAGAGGTGCTTTGTTCTCCTGATAAGGTCCTTTGATGATGGGGAGATACTTGTTTCAGTTCGCTTCATTGTCCTGCTCAGGAAAGTTGAGCATGAATTGAGGGTTGAACTGGTTTTGCATCAATTTTATAGAGCTGTTTTAGAGACCATCTACATGCCTATAAATTTTATGTTTTAAAATAAATTTTAGCTTTGTTGTAATAGCTGAATTTGTTTTCCAAGGACAGTGCAGCCATGAAGTGTAGGGACTGCAGCAGGGGGATTGGACTGGATGGTCTTTTGAGGTCCCTTCCTATCCCTAATGATTCTATGATTCTATGATTCTTAATTTTTATCTATTTTGAATGATTTATCTCATGTTCTAAGCATAAAACAAATAACACCTATAAGTGTTAGAATTGATTATGAAAAAAATGAGCTGTTCAAGATTACCTACTTATTTTGATGATTTTTTTTAAATAATTGGAGTAATTTGAAATAATTTTAACATCATCTATTTTATTATTTTTTTAATTTTAAGTGCTACACCTTTTCCACACTTAAGTTCTTAGGACTGTCATTGCATTCTGCAATTGTACTTTCCATATTCAGCTTCTATTATTGTTTATTCCTGTATCTTATAGAGGCAAAAGGCATAAAGTTAAACTTATCACAGTCCTGGTAGTGTTCTCGGAAGTCGTCTTTTTTTATGCTTCCTGCAGGCAACTTAAAAACAGAACAAATAGAATAGAATAGTAGAATCATCCTGCCTGCAAAGGATCACCAAGTCCAGCCCTCATCCCAACAGCTCCCCAACCCCTAGACCATGGCCTCAAGGGCTGTAGCTACTCAGTTTTTAAACCCCTCCAAGGATGGGGACTTCATCCCCAATTTGGGCAGCCTGGTCCGATGCCCAACCACTCTCTCAGGAAAGATCTTCTTCCCAAGATCCAACCTAACCCTCTCCTGACACAACTTGAGGCCATTTCCCTCATCCTATCATTAGTGATTTGGGAGAAGAGAGCAGCAGCAGCTTCACTACAACCTCCTTTGAGGGAGCTGTAGAGAGCTATAAGGTCTCCTCTTGACCTCTTCTTCTCCAGACTAAACAACATCAGCTCCCTGACCCGCTCATCACAGGGCCTGTTCTCTAGCCCTCTCCCCAGCCTCCTTGCTCTTCTCTGGCCCCGCTCCAGCCCCTCAATGCCCTTATGATCCTGTGGTGCCAAAACTGGACCCAGTACTCAAGTTTAGTCTCACAAATGCAGAGTACAGGCACCATCACCTGCCCTCCTCCTGCTGCTTACCCCATTCCTGATCCAGGTGAGGATGCTGTTGGCCTTCTTGGCCACCTGGGCGCCCTGCTGGCTCCTGTTCAGCTGGCTGTTTATCTCTGAACAAAATTTAGTGTGATCATTTGCTTATGTTTTCCCACTGAATTTTTTTTTTTCGAACGTCAATTCCAACTAACGTACGCAGTTCCCAGCGGTGTGGATGACACTGATTTACTTTATTGCTGTTGATCAGAATGAGACAGCTCGCAGGAATTTAGGGTATGTTGCGTAACATCTGTAAAGGAATAAAACTGAAATCACTCAATAAAGGAGTAGAAAATCAAATAAATACTTCTTCCGCATCCCACAGACAGTACTGGAGGCAGAATTAAATGACAAAGTGCAGTCAGTGGGTGATGTGCAGAGTGGCATGTGATTTCTTGTTACAGATGGATGTGGGTTAGTTGTGGAATTAATAATCAGAGCAGATTATATTTTTAATAGAAATATTTACCTGCCAAAAGATGACATTTCATGGAAGATTAATTTTTCATTCGGAGAAGAAGAGAGCCAACAACTTTATCCAAGATTGCTAATAAAGAAAACCTCCACTTGTGCCTTTTTTTTTTCTTTTGCCTGCACTGGGTACTGGTGAGGCTGCATCTCAAGTACTGGGTCCAGTTTTGAGCATCACAGTATAAGGCATTGAGGTATTGGAGCAAGGACAGGGAAGGGCATTGCAGCTAATTACAGAATCACAGAATGATTGAGGCTGGCAAAGCCCCCAGAGCATCTCCAGCCCAGCCCAGCACCTAACATCACTCCAGTGGACAGACCAGGGCACTCAGGGACACATCCAGGCTGTCCTTCAACACCTCCAGACACAGGGACTCCCCCACTGCCCTGGGCAGTCCAGTCCAGGCTCTGAGCACCCTTTCTGTGAGGAAGGGCTTCCTAACATCCAACCTAGCCCTCTCCTGGCAGCTTCAGGCCCTGCCCTCTCATCCTGGACCTAGATGCCTGGGAGAAGAGCCTGACCCCCTCCTGACTGCAGCCTCACTTCAGGGAGGGAGAGAGACAAGGTCCCCACTGAGTCTCCTCTTCTCCAGGCTAAACACCCCTAGCTCCCTCATCCTCTCCTCATTAGTCCCTTCAGTCTCTTTCCCTCCAGTCCCTTCCTCAGCCTTCTTGCTCCTGTGCACCTTCTCCAGCCCCTCAATCTCTTTCTTGAAGCGAGGGGCCCAGAACTGCCAGCAGTATTCGAGGGGAGTCCTCTCCAGTGCCCAGTGCAGGGGGAGTTAAGAGTTTGGAGAACAAATCTTGTGAGAAGAGGCTGAGGGAGTTGGGACTGTTTAGCCTGAAGAAGAGGAGGCTGAGAAGAGACCTTACTGCTCTTCAGAGCTCTCTGAAAGGAGGCTTTAGGATGGCCAGTGTTGGCCTCTTCTCCCTAGTAACTGCTGACAGGACAGGAGGAAATGGCCACCAGTTGCACCATGAAAGAGCAGTCAAACACTGGAACAGGCTGCGCAGGGCACTGCTGGAGTCCCCATCCCTGCAGGGGTTCAAAAGACAGCAGATGTGGCACTGTGGGACAGGAACTGGTGGTCATGGAGGTGCTTAGTTGAAGGGTGGACTCGATGATCTTAGAGGTGCTTTGCAACCTCAGTGATTCTGTGATCTGAGTAACTTGGTCTGGGTGATCCTGCTGTGGCAGGGGGATTGGACTGGATGATCTTTCGAGGTCCCTTCCGATCCCTAATGATTCGATGATTCCATGATTCTTTAATTGTGTATTTTTGTCACAGCTGGTAAAACACTGGAATGTTTAATTTGTTTTCCAGGTTTTTTTGTACTTCCCTTTCACTTGCTCTCCTTTTCTCCTCTCATGTCATCTTTTCTAATCTTCTTCTGGGTCTTCTTCTGCCAATAGTAGTGAAGTTTGAAAGTGGTAGACAGCATCTAAAGAAAAACAGCCATACTTCATCTCTGTAAAGGAGAGAAGCAAGTGGCACTTCAACAGGCAAGTCTGTTGTTTGGTTGATGTCACGAAAACAGAAAGCAGTGTGATCAAAAGTGTTTGACACCGAAACACCCGTGAGGAGCTGAGTCTCTTCAAATCCCATAACTTTACAAAGATAGAAGGAACGACATTTTAATTTGTATTAAACCTTGCATCCCTCACCAGCTGTAAGAACATGAATGGAATAACTAATATACTCCAACATAAAATTCAGATACTGTGTGAATCACTTTGCACTTCAATAAAAACCAAAACTGGCATCAGTCTTTGTGTTGGTTCTGTTTGTGTTAAAACTAGATCTGCCTAATCTAGTCAATACTGTTTGTCTAAGAGAAACTGTATAAAATATTAAGCATTGCTTTAAAAAAGTAGCTCTGAATTACTGAAAAAAATCAGTATGGAATTGTATAGATTGTTTCTGGATTTTTCTTCTTTGCTTGCTCTCATTGAAACACCCACATAAACAGAAATGAAGTCGTTTCGGATATTCACTCATTATGAAGAACAAGAGTGAGCCCAGGAGGTTGAAGGAGGTTCTCCTTCCCCTTTGCTCTACCTGCCTTTTCTGGAGTCCTGGGTCCCATTCTGGGTTCCCCAGTTCAAGAGGGACAGGGAGCTAGCTCCTGGGGAGAGTCCAGTGCAGCCACTGAGATGCTCGGAGGTCTGGAGCATCTTTCTTGTCAGGTGAGGCTGAGAGTGCTATAGATGTTCAGCCTGAAGAGGAGGAGACTAAGGGCCTAGAAGTATCTACAGGGTGGGCATCAGGAGGATGGGACCAGACTGTTCTCGGTGATGTTCAGTGATAGAAGGGGCACTGTGCAAGGACTGAAACCGAGGAGATGCAATTTGAACATCAGGAACAACTTTTTTATTGTGAGGGTGGCGGAGCTCCATCCCACGCTTCCCAGAGAGGTTGTGGAGTCTCCTGCTCTGGAGTCATCCCAAAGCCACCAGGACTGTTCCTGTGGGAACTTCTCTAGGGGATCCTGCTCTGGCAGGGGGCGTGGACTGGATGATTTCCAGAGGGCCCCTTCGATCCTCTCCAGTCTGGGATTCTGTGATGATTCTGTGACTATCCTGAACCATTCAGTTGCTCTGAAATCCCAGTAATAACTGTTCCAGCCACACCTGATTTCAGAAACAGGATTATGATTCTACGTGACTGTTAAGGAGATGATCAGCTCCTGGAAAGCGTCTCTTCTCTTTCAAGTATTCTCATAACAACAAAACAGAAAGAAAACTCCTGCTTTCTCAGCACAACAGACTCTAAAATTCTTTTCAGCATTTTCTGCAATGTCAGTGGGTCTTTAGGAAGTTGTTAATGTATGTTCTGGGTTATAAAACAACTGCTGATTGCTAGAGGAGCAAAATCACACCTTTGTGATAGTTGATGCGGTTTAGATCCTCTGCATTAGATGATTAAACACGAAGGACCAGATCCTAGGTTTGCTGATGTCTTATTCACTAACTACTTTATTAAAAAATACCAGATTCTTTGAGAGTGGTGCAGTCTTGCCTGAAGGAAATTTATTTTAGCTCTAGCTCGACTATATTTAAATGTTAATCCTACAGATTCAGATGTCATTTCTTGAGAGTAATTTAATCTGTGAAGAAGAAGGACTAGTTGTTACCTTTATTTGAAGCCATTTTTCTTTATGAAATACGCAATGTGTGAATTCCTTCTGTCTCCAAGTCATGAAAAAAAATCCCTGTGTTGTGTTTTTTGTTTCAGCATAGGACAGTGTCTTAAAGACCTGCAATCAGAAGTCAATGAAATATGTACTGATGAAATACTGGAGAGTACAACTGACTGTCTTCAGTGGCTAAACAACTGCACCTTTAGTTCACTCAAACCTACTCCTACGCATCCTGGAGAGCTGATGGAGTTCCTTAGGACCCTGGTAAAAACTGTTTGCTTGGAAGTTTGGTAGATGAGGGGGGTGGGGTGGGGAAGTTTGGGTTAATTAGTTTTTTCATGTTCATAGATTTATGGATTGATAGAATGGTTCAGGTTTGAAAGAACCTTCAAGATCATCCAGTTCCAACCCCACTGCCAGGAGCAGGGACACCCCGCACTAGACTAGGGTGCTCAAGACCCCATCCAATCTGGCCTTGAACAGTTCCAGGGAGGGGGCAGCCACAACCTCCCTGGACATTCTAGTGTCTCCCAAATATTTGGTTATAAGGCTTATCCCTGTCTTCATGTCTGCAGAAAGGTGTGGTGTTTCCTCTTGGTCGTGCCATAAATAGGCAAACTTGGGATAAAGTATGTTCACTGATGCTACCACATGTTCAGCAGTGCTGGAACTCTTTTAAAAACACACATTTCCATAAAACATCTGAACTTGCTGCCTACACCAGTGCTGTTACTGCTTGTCCTTCACTTATCAGTATGAATTTATCTAATACAGATTATTATCCTTTGTGCTTTATTTGTGCATTAACTACCTGTCTAGTTATAACATGGGAGCTGCATATGTTGAACTCAGAATTCACCCAGTGCCAACCCCCTGCCATGGGCACTGACACCTCCCACCAGACCAGGCTGACCCACAGCCCCATCCAGCCTGTCCTTCAACCTTCAGCTGCCAGGGATGATGGAGCAGCCACAGCCTCCCTGGGCAACCTGTTCCAGGGCTCCCACAGGGAGGGATTTCTGCCTCAGATCTCAGCTCAGTCTCCCCTGTGGAACCTGGCCCCCTTGTCCTACCATCAGAGTCCCTTAGGAAAAGTCCCTGTCCAGCTTTTATGGGCCCCTATAGGGACTGGAAGGCTGCTATTAGGTGTATGTGTGTTAAGATATTGTACATGTAAAAACAAATGCACTTTATCCAGTAGATTGTACTTTGTCACTTCCATGTCATGGTTTAGTTGTAGGAGATGAACAGCTTTAGGCTCAGATCAGCATTACTGGCAGAGGAAAACTGCTGGGGTGGGCTACCTGTTTAGGATTTTCTCCTGGTTGGAGCTCAAGCTTTATGAAATCGCCTGTCAGCTTTTAACTCTTGTAACTGGTGGTTGATCTTTCAATCACCCTTCAATCCCCTGGATATTAAGCTGTGTTAAATAACGAGTTCATCTCTAGAAGCAACAGGTGAAGTGATTTTGTCCCCCTCTAACACAGGTGACCATTGTGAACATTACTGTTCATTATCGCCTCACTCAAGGCCACAGAGGCTGCTATGTGTCATACTTGGTCTAGAGAAAATGAGGACATGTTGACTTAGAAAGTCTTTCATTATTCCTCTTAGTCCAGTTAGAGCTTTACTTAACCCCCTCAGAAGAGGGCATGGCCACAATGACTTCACTTTAAGAGAGACATCAAGGGGCTGGAGCAAGTGCAAAGGAGGGCAACGGAAGCTGGTGAAGGATCTGAAGAAGAGATCTTATGAGGAGCAACTGGAGCAGCTGGGACTGTTTAGTTTGAGGAAGAGGAGGCTGAGGGGAGACCTCATCACTCTCTACAACTACTTGACAGGAGACTGTAGAGAGGTTGGTGCTGGTCTCTTCTCACAGGTCATTAGCAACAGAACCAGAGGCAAGGGTTCCAAGCTGCATCAGGGGAGGGTTAGACTGGGCATCAGGAGAAAGCTCTTCATGGAAAGAGTAGCTGAACACTGGAACAGGCTGCCCAGGGAAGGGATTGCATCCCCATCCCTGGTTGTGCTCAAAAGTCACTTAGCTGTGGTGTTAGGGGATAGAGTTTCAGGGTGAACATCTAGAGTAGGGTTAATGGTTGGACTCGGTGATCAAAGGGTCTTTTCCAACCTGAATGATTCTGTGATTCTGTATCCGTTCGCTGCTTTCCTCCATCTCCAAGGCCTATTCCAGCCATATACCTGAACACCAGGTGGCGGCATTTGTTTGGGAAACACCAGAATATCCCCATCTCTGGAATAATTAGGGTTCATCTTACACAGAACATGCTTCCTTAGCTCTTCAGCTTCCCGGGACCTGACAGTCTGTCTGTGAGCAGCAGAGTCCAGTTAAGCCTTGCGAAGGGCTGCATTGCAGGCTGCTAAACAGACAGCGAAGTGTGAGAACCCTGAAAGTCTTAATTTTTCACAGTTTATGGGGAAAACATCTGTGGAGCTCAGGAACTGGGACATTGCTGTTTCGTGGCGTCATAGATAGTCCAGCGTGCAGAGTAGATGAGGGCACACATGAACACAGACAATCAGTGTGTAAGAAGTTACACTCTCCTGAGCTCCAGGAACAGATCTGCAGTAAAATATTTCCACTAATATCCAGCATTAATGCAGTTATTGCAGTCTGAGCTTTCTAAAATATGTATCCTCATCTATTGATCTAATTACTCTGCTGACTTAATTTCTCACTTGTAAGCTTTTAATTATCATATAATACCTTTTCAGTAACATCTCCCTTCTTCGACAGCAGGGTGATATCCCTATTGATTGTTATCCCTTATGATGGCTGTTCATTTGCTGAAGGATTTTGTTTATCTTTTAACTTGTGAGAGTAATCAGAAAACTACTGCAGAGTTCTGAATGTGGTTTGGCTGAGTTTTATTGTTTGCATGGTAATCTCATGCATTTGTGACCTCTCATGGATTTCATTCATGAAAATGTTAATGATGAGTAACTTTATCATTCTGTTTACTGGTTTGTGATTCTAAATATTTAAAGGCTGAATCACAGAACCATAGAATGGTTTGTGTTGGGAGGGACTTTTAAAGGTCACTTAGTCCAGTGTTCTGCGTCTTCAACTGGATCAGGTTGCTCAGAGCCTCGTCCAGCCTGACCTTGAATGTTCTGAGAGGTGGGGCTTTCACTAACTCCCTGGGAAACCTGTTCCAGGGATCCATCACCCTCACAGTGAGGAATGCCTGTCTCAGTTCTTGTCTCAGTCTCCACTCTTGTAGCTTGAACCTATGCCCCTTGTCCCAGCACTAGATCCCTTGGAAAAGTCCTTTTCCAGGTTCCCTGGAGCCCCTTTGGGACTGGAAGCTGCTCTAAGGTCCCCCTGAAGTCTTCTCTTCTCAAGCAGCCCCAATTCCATCAGCCTGTCTTCATAGCAGAGGGTCTCCAGCCCTCTGAACTCATTCCAAAAGGTTTGTGTCCTTCAGAGCTGGATGAGATCCACATTAGATGTCATCAGAGCAGTATAGAGGGGGAGAATCTGTTGATGGAGCCCAGATTGTGAATTGCTTTATGTACACAAACACACTGAAATTAAATTCTGTTGTGCTGAACTAACCACAATATGTTTTTTAACAATAGCTTTCTCTTACTGGGTGCATTTATTGTTTGATAGGTGATACAGTAGGCAGTAATCCACTTTGCAGACCACAGATATTTTCCTTTGTATTGTTTTCAGTAATTTTCCTGTGTTCATAACGAGAACTATTTCATGCTTCTCATGAGCCTTTGGATACTAATTTAGATCTTCTTCCCTTGAATAGTTTTGGCAACACCTTTTGAAGTATTTTTACAGATTAATTTTCAGATGGGAAAGACTGTGTCAATATAGGGAATGTTCAAAGAGACTTGATGACATTGTGTTTTCAGAGCTTCAAAGTTCACTTCAGGGGCTCTTTTTCTGAGTAACACCAAGTCTAAGGTGGCATCTGCAAGCTGCCTGTTTTTAATGCTTTAGTTTAAGTTGCTTGAAACAATACTTAGAGTCTAACTGAGTTCATGAATAAAAATGATTCTGTTTAACCTTAAAAAACAGAAGCAGGAATTTTGCTTCGAAGACAGTTTGGATTTATCGCCTAGAGACACCAGTTTCATTCTCTTTTTTGACAGCTTCTCTTGTCTTCCTCATCTCAGAATCACAGAATTATTGAGGCTGAAAAAGGCTCATCCAGCCCAGGACTTAAACATCACCGCAGCAGCCAAACCAGAGCACTAGGGGACACAGCCAGTTTGTCCTTAAATACCTCCAGGGATGGGGACTCTCCCACTGCCCTGGGCAGTCCAGTCCAGGCTCTGAGCACCTTTTCCATGAGGAAGGGCTTCCTAACAGCCAACCTAACCCTCCCCTGGCAGCTTCTCTTAATAAGACTTCCTCTCCACTCTCTTCTCCAGCCTCGTTGCTCCACTGCAATGGACCTACTTCAGCCCCTGAACATCTCATTTCTTGAAGTGAAGGGCCCAGAACTGCCCCCAGGACTCAAGGAGAGGCCTTCCCACTGCCCAGTCCAGGGGGAGAATGACGTCCCTCGTCCTGCTGGCCACACTAGTGCTGATCGAAGCCAGGATGTCATTGGCCTATTGTGCCATCTGGGCACCCTGCTGGCTCCTGTTCAACCAGTTGTCACCCAGTACTGCCAGGTCCCAGCATATAGTATTAGTGTATGGTTTAAAAAACATTAACACATAAACTCCACAAATCTACCTGTGGAGACTCAACTCTTCCACACAGTGGTTAGTAATGAGAGTGCTGATTTATTCATGACCACACCTTCTCTTTGTGGACACAAAACTATGTACGGTACTTCAGTAGATGTTGAAGACAACCAGACCAGCCTCATGCGTATTGATATGTGTGATTCAAGATTTTAACGAATTTGACAGATAATTTCATTTATTATTCTGTCTTCCACAAGCCTTTCCTTTTTGTAGGTAAAATAATTCTTAGGGAGCTGTCACGTCCTGATCTTAAGAGAAGGGAGTGACTCCGTTTCATGGATTCACTTGGGGTCAAATTAAGGAGACTGATTCCATAGGTCTGCATGAAAGTCAATCCTGGTACAAGAAAGGATGCCATTGGCCTTTTGTGCCAATGATTCTCATCATGTCAGTTGTTCCTGGGACAAATATATTGGACATCCCTCGTTCATGCATGTGATATATCTCATAAGGAGAAACTGTGCATCACTGCTTGAATTTGTGTCACTCTGGGCCAGGGAGAAAGTTGTGACAAGAGGACTTTCTATTTGCTGCACAGCCTCTTGAACCTCAAGCAGCTCGAATGGTATCCTGGGGTGCATCAAGAAAAGTGTTCCAGTCGGTGTAGGGAGGTTCTCATCCCCCTTACTCTGCCCTCTTGAGACCACACTTGGAGTCCTGTGTCCAGTTCTGAGATCCAGAGTTCAGTGGAGACAGGAAACTGCTGGTGAAAGTCTGGCACAGGACTATGAGGAAGGGGCTTGAACATCTCTCCTGTGGAGAAAGGCTGAGAGACCTGGCGCTGTTCAGAGAGGAGAAGGCTGAGAGGGATCTCACTGCTGTCTGTCAATATCTGAGCGGTGGAAGTCAAGAGGACAGGGCTAGTTTCTTCTCAGTGATGCCCAGTAACAGGACAGGGAATAATGGGGATCATTAGATCATAAGAAGAAACTTCTTCACTGCAAGAGTGTTGGAGCCCTGGCCCAGGCTGCCCAGAGAGGTTGTGTAGGCTCCTGTTCTGGCGACTTTCAAAACCCTTCCGGGCAGTTCGTGTGGGACCTGTCCTAGGGGTTCCTGCTTTGGCAGGGAGTTTGGACTGGATGATATCTAGATGTCCCTTCCAAACCTTAACATTCTGTGATTCTAAGGTTGGAGATTCAGGCCCTGGCCCAACAGGGAGATACTTCAGGCCCAGATGAAGTAGGTTCCGTGTGGTTTCAACTTATTTGTTAACTGGCTACTTCCTCTCCAACCCCATGTTGGAGATGTGTTTAGGAATTGCTATATTGTTATCATATCAGTCTGCACCTTGGTTTAACGGGATGCACAACTTCTTATTCTCCTGTCTTGGCTGATCTAAACCTGTTCAATTCTTCACAAGTTTTCCATTTCAGTTATTTGAGGGGAACCCTAACTCTGGGAAGATTGTGTCCTTAGAATGACCTTCTTGATGGTCGCCTGCTGAGCCAGAACATAGATAGCAGCTAT
The DNA here is from genome assembly GCA_013397515.1 of Upupa epops. Taxonomy (NCBI): domain Eukaryota; kingdom Metazoa; phylum Chordata; class Aves; order Bucerotiformes; family Upupidae; genus Upupa; species Upupa epops. The sequence continues at coordinate 9,334 of VZRI01012089.1, read as the reverse complement.
GCTTTATTTTATGAATTCCTGTCTTGATTTGTTGAGCAAAACCCGTCATTTTCTGTGCAAATCTTGAGCAATCTTTTTGTGCCATTTTCTTTCAAAGATGCCTGTTGACTTCATCGAACAGGCTACTGAGGTTTAATTTATGGTTTAACACAGTGGAGCATCTCCCTGATGAGGAAGGGCTAAGGGAGCTGGGTCTCTTGAGCTAGTAAAAAAGGAGCCTGAGGGGTGATCCCGTGATTGTTGATCAATATGAAAAGGGTGTGGGTCAAGAGAAGAAGAAGCCAGACTCTGCTCAGTGGCACCCAATGATAGGACAAGGGTACTGGGTGTCAGTTGGAGTGGAGGGTTCCAAACCAAAAGGAGAAGAAACATCTTCCAGTGAGGGTGCCAGAGCCCTGGAAAGGGCTGCCCAGGGGGGTTGTGGAGTCTCCTTCTCTGGAGATGCTTCAAATGCACCTGGACTGTTCCTGTATGACTGGATCTAGGGGATTCTGCTGTGGCAGGGGGATTGAACTGGATGATTTTTCAAGGTCCCTTCCAATTCCTAACTCTCTGTGATTTAGATGTTGGACAACATTTATGTCCAGAGGTACTTTCCAGCCCTTACCATTCCATAATGCTGTGACAGGGGGATTAGATTGGATGATCTTTCGAGGTCCCTTCCGATCTCTGACACTCTGTGAGTCTGTGATTCTGAGCTTTCCAAAGATTTCCTTGAGATTGTGGGCTAGAACTGGTTGCAAAAAGAGACTGAGGATGTAAGAAAGATGGGAAGAGGAGTGTGAGTTATTTGAGCAGGTAGACAAGTGGATGGATTGGAGCAGAAATTCAGAGGAAAACAGGATTTGTTATTTCTGTTGGTTTTGTAGTAGTTTGTTTGAATCTATCACTTGCTAGTGAGTTAATCAGCATTGGAAACAATTAGTCTAATATGAAGCTGTAATTTTATGTACAGATTTACCAGAACATGTCTAAAATACTGTCTGATTTACCTTTGTTAGCAAAACTTGCTGAAGAATGAGCAAAACCAAGAAGAAATGATACTTCACTTCCTTCTTGACCTCTCCAGTCAGTGCGGTGTGTCCTTTCCCTGCACTCCAAGTGGGTCGTCTTTTGAGTTAACATCTTCCCTTCACGCCGTTGAAGATGAGTCAACAATGGATGTCAAATCTCTCTGGGATGACGTGAGGTTGCACCTTCGAAGATTTTTAGTGAATAGATTGCAAAGTGAGGAAGAAACAAGCACTAGAGCTTTACAACAACGAATGGAGTTTAAGACTCGGTGCATACAGCAGCTTTTATTTCTTTATCCCGAATCAGAAGTTCTAACCAAGTATCAAACAATGCAGAATAAAATGGTTACCGACCTTCTGCAGAACTGTGTTTTGTCCAGCTGTGGTGAGACTAGTTTTGATAAGGTGGTTCACGGCTACCAAAGCTCCATTCCGAAGCTGTGCACAATGATAAAAGAGGATTTGTATATACTAAGTGGAACTATTGATCCTTCATCGTCGCTGAAGTTCATTAACGAAACTTACCTAGATACCATCACTGAAGAAATGACAGTTCTTCTTGAAAGACTTTGCGAACTGCAGTTCAAAGAAAATGCTCTACATGTAGTTAAGGCAAACAAAATATCAAAGAAGCATAAAGGAACAGTTCATGCTGTGGGTTAGTAGCCTTATTTTATCTTCGTTGTAGTTAGATATTATGTTTTCTGTATATGTGGTTGTTTTCTGAGGTGACAGTCCTTGTTATTGATTAGAACTTTGTGTTTTAGCCATATTATTGCAGTGAGATTACAGGCCGCCAGAATTGGGACAAAAAGAGTTTTAAAGTAAAGGAGAGTATCTTAGGATATAGAACCCTCCCTATAATACACTAGATAACCCTAGCTATTTTTTTTCAGTCCAAATTACTTCACCTGACTAATTATAAAACAGAATCATTGTCAATTAATCTGAATTTTTAAAAAGTCAAAACTCTTCAATGTTTTACCAGCACTTTTTTCTCAAATAGTGAGAATTTTAAAGGAGGTTACAGGAAAGTCTGTACAAAAATGCACCCATGAAATAGACACAGATTAATCGACCAGACATTACCTGCAAGATTAAAATGCAGATTCTAATTCTAAAAAATAAATGAATAAAATTAAAATCACCTAATTTTTCAAGTCTTGTGGAAATATGGTAAGTTGGAATTAATGCTACCTGGTAATTTCTTCTTGTTCTAAGGACTTTAAGGCTGGAACGGAATCTCTTATTGAAGAGCTATTTTCTCTACTTCCTTTTCACAGTTGGAGGATCTCACGTTCTAATTCCCACAGGGAGGAATGAGAACTTTAGAAAAAAGTCCTACAGAATGGAAACTTTGATAACATAATTGCATGATTGTGTGTAATTGCTTCTTCAGTGCAGAGTTTTAAGCGCTCCTCTGTGCAGGAGCTGTTTGTTTAAAACATACCCCTCCATACAGGTGAAGTAGTTTAGAATCATGTGGAAAAACACAGATACAGAAGATAGTCCCTCAGGTTGTACAACATACACAAAGGCCAATTTGACGGGTCTACACAGACGAAAGTTACACCTCTGTGAGTTTTAAAGTCAATGTACAGGTTACTCTAAGTCAACTGGAAATTACACTGGAAGAAATGGAAAAAGAATTTTTCAACAGGAGTGAAATATGGAGGAATGTGTGGAATAAACAAAAGAAAAGATAAAGGTAAAGATAAAAGAAGGGTTAGAGACCAACTAAGCAGTCTGGATGTGCATAAATCCATGGGTCCTGATGGCATATACCCATGAGTACTAAGGGAGATGGAGGAAGTCATTGCTAAGCCAATCTTCATAATATTTTCTAAGTCATGGGTATCAGGAGAGGTTCCTGGAGACTGGAGGTTAGCAAATGTCACTCCAATCTTCAGAAGGGGTAAGAAGGACCCAGGTAACTATAGACCGGTCAGCCTCACCTCCATTCCAAGAAAGGTGTTGGAACAATTTGTCCTGGATGTTGTCTCTAGGCACATCAGGGACAAGAGGGTCATTAGGGACAGTCAGGATGGCTTCACCAAGGGGAAGTCATGCTTGACCAACCTGAGAGCCTTTTATGAGGGCATAACCAGGTGGATAGATGATGGCAAGGATGTGGTCTTGACTTCAGTAAAGCATTGGACACAGTTTCCCACAGCATCCTTGCAGCCAAACTGAGTCAGCGTGGTCTAGACAATCATGTAGTCAGGTAAATTGTGAACTGGGAGCAGGATAGAAGCCAGAGAGTAGTGATCAATGGGACAGAGTCCAGCTGGTAGCCTGGATCTAGTTGAGTCCCCCAGGGGCTGGTACTGGGACCAGTACTATTCAATCTATTCACCAAAGACCTGGATGAGGGGTTACATTGCACTATCAGCAAGATTGCTGATGACACAAAGCTGGGTGGTGTCGCCGACCCCCCCTGCAGACTGTGCTGCCACTCAGCGAGACCTGGACGGGCT
>VZRI01012087.1:27580-49254 GCA_013397515.1 Upupa epops | reverse complement strand
GCGATACCCAGCTGAAGCCACCTTTCGCGTGTTTTTCGGTGCAGCTCTCCACCGCTGCCCCTGCTACTTCCACGGCATCCAGCTTCTCTCCGAGACCTTCTGCCTGCCGCTACCTCTGTCTGCACCCGTACCGAGGAGGTCTCTCTCTCCACAACAGCCAGCTGCGGAAAAACTGAACTGGGACAGGTTTTTGCTCTGTCGGTATCCCTAGGACTTTTCGTTTGACTGGTTGTTGGGGTGTACTGTTGGGTTTTTCTTCGTGTTCTTAATAAAGAATTGTTGTTCCTTTTCCCAAATCTTTCGCCTGAAGGCCTTTAAATTGAAAGAATTTGGTACCTGTCTTCCTAAACCGAGACAGTCCCATAACCTAACAGAGATAAAATAAGCTAAGTAACACACAAAAAGTTCCAGTATATACATTTGCCTTCCCTAGATAAAAGGTCAAATTCACTCATACTGAAAATATTTAGGTAGCAGGGGCAGGAATACTGATACAGGAATGAAGTCTATGGCTGTTGCTGAAGACATCTGCATTGAAACATGTATTGTTTAATAAACAAATGAAGAGTTTGGTGGGGCCCCACATGCCTTCTAGATTCTCCCCAGATAACATTTGAGATAATTTCTTCATGTTTCCTCAAGCTTCAAGCTCTTTTGCAGTCTACAAAAAAAAATAGATGAGGGAAAGCCATAGAAATAAGATACTGTTCTATTGGGTAACAGCAGTCAAAGTTGCAGAGTGGTTGAAGGAATAACTTTGCAAAGTTACTGCTAAGCATTTAGCTGGAACACCAACTTATTGCTCCAAACAAAATAGAAAATGCCTGTCTATATTGAAAGACTACCTGAGCTTGATCTTCATGTTGGACAAGATGATAGAACATCCCTTGATATAGCCAGGGTGTTTTGTCACTGCTGCTAGTGAGGATGTAGAACTTACTATGAACATGCAGCACCCATAATCTTTTACTCTCATGTAAAAAGAGAGTAAAAAAAAAACACTGTCAGGCAACACCTTCACACAGACTTATAAAAATGTCTCCCTGGTCTCATTGTTGAACAACTTGTAAAGATGCATCATAGTCACTCTCACTTACTAAACTGTGTAACCCCTGGGCATTTATATGAATAAAATCAAGTATCTTGATTAGAAGGCAGGTATGAGTATGTTTGCATGCTTATAAGGGAGAAACAATATCAAAAAAGGAAGGAAAGTGAGAGAGAGAAGGAAAAGGCAACATGATCTTCATCCTGCTCACTCTACCACTGAGTCTCACACAGGTAAGCATCCACATCCTGAATAGGGTAGAGTGGTCAGCAAAAAGCATTGTTTTAAGAAAAAACTGACCAAAACATTATGCACATCTTTTGTTGAATTTTCTAACATTTTCTGGTCAGAAGACCCAAACACCTAACAGGAGTAGAGAAAATGTAATCAACCCAAGTGACTTAATTTAAAAATATTTCATTTTGAAAATGCGTTTCATTTATAATTGAAATTCAATTATTTCTCTACACATTCCCCCTGCCTCACAGTTATCATCAGAGATGCTAAAAATGCAAAGTTTTGCTCACCATCTCCAGGATTCAGAGTCAGGTCATGGGTGTCTGCTATTATAATGTGTCCCTTGGCCATCACCTGTGACAGACAAACCTTCCTGTAACTGTTGCTAGTGGTGTTGAAGGGAAGAAGGAACATTCTCTGGGTTAACTGTACAGTGAGAGTATTATTAGCACTGTTAATGTGGAGTAAAACCAAGAATCATAGAACCATACAATCATTAGAGATTGGAAGGAACCTGTTATGTTCCAGCTTGCACCCATTGCCCCTTGTCCTATCACTAGATGACCTTGAGAAGAACCTAGCTCCATCCTCCTGATACCCACCCCTCACATATTTATAGATATTAATGAGGTTACTCTCAGTCTCCTCTTCTCCAATCTAAAGAGACACAGCTCCCACAGCTTTTCCTCAGAAGGGAGGTGCTCTGCTTCCTTCATCATTTTCGTTGCTCTACACTGGACATCCTCCAGCAGCTCTGTGTCCTTCTTGAACAGAGGGGCCTAGAATTTATCACAATACTCCAGATGCAGTCTCACCAGTGCAGAGTAGAGGGGAAGAAGAACCTCCCTTGATCTGCTAACCAGCCCCCTTCTGATCCCACCCAGGACGCTGTTGGCCCTCTTGGCCACAGGAGCACATTGCTGGCCCATAGCCATCTTGCTGTCCACTAGGACCCCCAGGTCCCTTTCTCCTACACTGCTGGCCAACAGGTCAGTCCCCAGCCTATCCTGGGCCCTGGGGTTGTTCTTGCCCAGATGCAAGACTCTATACTTACCCTTGTTGTACCTCATTGCATTTCTCTCTGCCCAGCTCTCTAGACTGCCAGTCTAGACACCACAGTCTGATGGGTTGTGGGCGACACCACCCAGCTTTGTGTCGTCAGCAAACTTGCTGACAGTGCACCCTAATCCCTCATCCAAGTCATTAATGACTAGATTGAAGAAAACTGGTCCCAGTACTGATCTTTGGGGGACTTCACTAGATACAAGCCTCCAGCTGGACTCTGTCCCTTTAACCACTACTATCTGGCTTCTATCCTGCACTCAATTCACAATCCACCCCTCTACCCAATCACCCAGTTCACAATGCCTCAGTTTGGCCACGAGGATGCTATGTGAGACTGTGTCAAATGCCTTACTGAAGTCAAGATAGACCACATCCACTGCTCTGCCATCATCTGTCTACCCGGTTATGCCCACATAAAAGGCGATCAGGATGGTCAAGCATGACTTCCCCTTGGTGAAGCCATAATGACTGTCCATAATGGCCCTTCTTGTCCCTGATGTACCTAGAGACACTATTGAAGTGTCACTCTGGAATTTGCTGTATTTCTGAGTTGTGACCATATATGAACCAGAATTTGGAATGGGAAAACTAGAAGGGGAGTATTACAAAATGAGAGTCTTGAATGTCTATGTCCAACACAATGCTCTCTCTATCAACATTTTTTCTTGCTTTTGTACTTAGTAAAACATAGACACCCTAGCCATGTCTGTGCACAGAAGACAAATGAGAAATGTTACAGAAATCTTTAAATTTCACTGCCACCAGCCATACTTTCTGTTTCAAACACTGTCCATCAATATTGCCTAAGGGCTGACAATGTACCAGTGCAGTGGTTGGTCATCATGAGATGTAGCTATATGTGACACAGTACTCTCGGAAGCTATAGATCAAGGTTACCAAAATAATTCTTACCAAATAGTAAATGATAATTTTCTTCTGCTTTCCTATGGCCTCTGGTGTGAAGATATAGTGCACCTGGATCTCTGCTGGGAAGCCACAACTTAATGTCTCATGCTTTGGCTCAATTTTGAGGAAGCTCTTACTGGGTGAATAAAACCGACTTATTCTATGCATGGCATGCTCATATGAAGGTGTTATCCAGTCGCCATCATAGCAGTTCAGTTCAGGTTTATGATCAGCCTGATTAAAAAAAAAAACATAAAAGGCTCATAGCTAACCAAAATCAGGTACAAGTCATGTAGTACCTGAACATGACAGTTCCCAGATGGCTTGATATATATTCTGTGTTTCCCACTCTTAGAAGAAGGAAGAGAAAGTGCATAAGAAGACAGAGAGAAGAGAGGTTACCAGCTGAGAAACTTGATTTCCAGTTGGCAGAAAGATTGATAACCCATAGACAGATATTCCCCTTGTTGATCAGAAAGACATAATCTTACACCAGTCCCATTGCCCTGTCTCTGCCACTCACTCGGATTTCCAGGGAAGCCTGTGTGAAGTTGGCAGTGTCTATGGAAAACGAAGATCGTCCCTGCTCATCTGTAGTGTAATTCTCTTTGTATCTATCTCCATCCACAGAAATCACAATGGTTTCATTGGCAATCAGAGCATCAGTGCCATCTACCAGCTTCACCTAACAAAGCAAAAAAACAATTCAGGTTCTAGACCAGAAACAGAAGACAATTCTCCAGTGCTAAAGCCTCTTCCATCTTTTCCTTCTTGTCAGGCAGGATGTTTCTTTATATAGAAGAAGTTGAAATCTTGAAATGAGTTCTGAGCTGCCTGAGTTCTCAGTGACTGAGATGGATGAGGAAATTATCTGTCAGGGCCCCAAGTTACTCAGTAGAGTTTAATTTTCCTGGCCATCCTCATTTGCAACATCCACCATATATTATCTGCCTCTTGCTTCAGGAACTCTTAAGTTCAGGCTTGTGCCAAGGCTCCAGTCCTTGAGTGGAGGCACTTTGGCGGTAGACCCAGCCCTTTCTCCTTCTGTTCCTTTCTGGTTAAATGGACTTCCTTGGTTGAGCTCAGCTCTGAGTCATCATCTCCCATTGGCTGGTGATCACTTGACTGCTGGTGGAACCTGTTAACTGCCATCACCCCTGCTCTGCTCAGTCTTGTTTGGGACTGTGGGACTGTGCTTTGACGATGAGGTCACTACACCTAGCTGTGTTGCAGTTAGCCTTTGCACCTGGATAACATTCCCCTGTGGAATGGCACATGTTTGCTGGTCCCTGATATTATTCACATGTGTCAGAACAACAGGCCTATTCTGTACTGGACTGATTAGGAGGTTCAGGGACACATGTCTGTTAGATTGTCACAACTGTCAGTAATTCATCTGCCTGTGCAAAGGCAAAGGGAGCTGGATCATACAATCTGCACACATTGCTCTTCCACCTGATATAACTGTGCACTTGTGTCATTCATTGTCCAAGGTTTCAGTTGTTCTTCCCTACCCTCCCAAAGAGTGGGATCCCTGGTCTATACTGAGAGTCCAGCAGGTCAAAGCTGATTTTGCTCATGACGGATGTGATTCCACAGGAGCCTGTTCCAATCAATTACTGATTGGAGTAATCTGTTCCTGAGAGAATGCACAGAAAAGATGGATTATTAATGAATAGCACCATTTACAGACATGTTACTCTTCCTTCCTCATCTCTGGCAGGCCTTCCTGTTTTGTTCTGTCATTACTTGGCCACCTCCATGTGATACACACCTGTGCCATTTTCTGCAATCTTGCCTTTTACCTCAATTCTCATGTTGTATCCGCTGCGCTGGAGCTGAAATATCTTGGTCAGTACTACAGCAGAAACACACCCATGAGCATCTGCCTAAGCAGGGTATTGGAGAGAAAATGGAATTCTGTGAATAAATTTGGTGTCTTGTGGGACAGGAATAGATTGCCCAAACCCCACATGCCTAACTTCTGTTCATGAACTCACAACCTTATGTTCTAGGGTTGTCTCCAAGACCAGAACCTGTTTACAGACTGCTTACTGTGTTTCCTCAACATATTTTCTCTGTTATATAAAGTTGTTAATACTCAGTTCTCCAAGGCACCTGCTGGTTTCCACGTTGCCCTTTCCTCTTTCTCCTGTGTTTGATCCATACACAATAATGCATTCCTACTTTGTCCTCATCTTTGCTCCTTCCACTCCCTCCCACAGTTACAAAATTCATGTATGTTTGTCTTGGGTTATGGAATCAAGAAGATTGTATTCTATTTTCATCTGTTGAAAGCAGTTGAGAAGCTGCATGGTTTTGTTTTTTGTAACTGCAGGGGGATGGGGGAGTGAATGCCTTGCCCAATTGTTAAAACCAGGTAAGGAAATGTTTCTTGGGGTGCACTTTTCTGCTGCTCCACTGCATCCAGCCTCTCTCCGAGACCTTCTGCCTCCCGCCCCCGAGGTTCCTACTGTTTCCCGCACCAAGCAGAGCTGCTGCTGTGACTGCCCGGCTCCTGGCTGCCGCGGACACTTTCCAGCCGCTCGGCTGCCTGGCTCTCCCCGCCGCCTCCTGCCTTCTGCAGCCTCTGTCTGCACCCGCACCGAGGAAAAGTCTCTCCACATCCGCCGCTCCGGGAGAACTGAACTGAACTGCAGCAGGGTTTACTATGTCAGGATCCCTAGGACTTTCTTTTGACTGTTTGTTTGGGTGTACTGTTGGGTTTTCTTAGTGTTCTTAATAAAGAATTGTTGTTCTTTTTCCCAAATCTTTTGCCTGAAGGCCTTTAAATTGAAAGAATTTGGTACCTGTCTTCCTAAACTGAGACAATGTTTTTCTCCATTTGGGGATCAGTAGCAGGGACCTCATAGTTGCTATCTGGAGATCTGCAATAGTTTCAAGGAGGTTAGAAAATTTTTTTTTTTTCATGAAGTTTTCTTCATTAATTCTGTTTCCAGTTTAATGGCTCTTAAGAATATCCTTCTCTGAGAACATCTGCAATTCTCCAGATAGAGTGATATCTATGATATCCTACAATCTCCCAACAGTCACAGATTTGTTCTCGCTTGGGACAAATGCAAATGCCCATTGCACATTACCCGTAAGAAAGACCCCTACATTTTAATCTTGGGTCTCACCACTTTAGTGAAGTTTTCACACACAGCTTCTGCATCTTTGCCATAACAATTTGAAGCAGAATGGGAATATTTCCGGCACACTTGGACTTTGACCACACCAGGAACAGGTTTACCATAGGTGTACCTATAATATCAATATATTAGATGATTACATACTCTGACTTATCTCTTAAAGACTTCTGTGGATGACTTCTTAATATTTCTACTTAAAGGATGACTAGTCTGCAATTTTAATTATTCTAGTGATTACATTTTCACAATTGCCATAGTGAGACTCTTCCATTAACCATTAGAATGTGCTCTAGATGGGAGGTCTCTGCAGGAATGCAGAGAATTGTCTGTAGAAATTTATTTCAGCCACCAGCATCCCTGTATGACCAACTGCTGAGAGTTCAATGAAGCAGAAGAAAGGTAGCCAGGAAGGAGCAATTTGCAAATTAAAAACAGATTTTTTACACCTGTTTAAATTATATCTGTTCTGATCTCTGAGCGTTTGAGTGTTCTGGATTGGCAGAGAAGCCCTAACTGAAGGAATGTAAATAAAGAAAAAGAAAATATACTGTAAACTTATGAGAAGAGATCTTCAGATTGGTTTGACATAATCTTTTAATGAATATAGAGAAGAGCCTTTACTTTCCAGGCCAAGTAGCAGGCGCAGGACTGAAAGAGTGGAACAAACCTGCACTGCACTTCTAGCAACAGTGTGAAAAGACTTCCACAGCTCTTCTTTCTGCCCTCATCAGAAAGGAGGAGTGAAGAATAAGCAAGAGATGTACTCAAGTGAGTGACTCACAGACCACAGACAGACGCTAGAAGCTCCTTGTCTTTAATAGTGATCATCTTGGGCAGCTTCACCAGGACTTCATACTTGGGAATCACTAGATGGAAGAAGAATGATGAAAGCTGGATAATACACAGCAAGCTAAACACAGAGCCAAGGTCATCTTAATATGAACCATCATCTCTCTGTGCTTCTGTACAGTTCTGAAGTTTCTCAGTCTTCTGAGAACTCAAACGACTGCTTGGATTTAAAAGGGAATATGGGGAGTTGTATCTGTTAACCTACTCTAATTTGCAGCACATGCTCATGTGCTCCCATCAGCCCCATACATCTGTGTATGTCCCTTACATACACACATCCAGGTCCTGTGTGTTGTGTTCCCTGTTTCACAATGCATAATTTTCAGTTGAAGCAGCACATTCACCACCTTTGTAATTTGCCATATTGAAACAGCTTAAATAATTGATTAGCTTGGCTGTTTTGTACTGTTCTGGAGATTCTGAGTTGCAGTCAGGCTCACTAAGATGTAGCATGTGAAACTGCTTTACATGTCCAGACATGTTCTAGTGAATCTAGCTGCAGACTCTCAGGTCTATATTTCTAAATGAACAAGGCAGCCATAAAGACTGATCTAAAAGGTGGCAAGTAAAAGGCATGCTTTGCTCCTGAGTATTAAGGTGCATCTCTCTTCCTGTATTGCATCCTACTGCTTAATACTCATATGTTTAATACTGAGATTGTACTGAAGAATGTAATGGACTGCTTCCACGTTGCACACCTGAAATGTCTTTAACAGTGCAAGGGAGGGGACCATCTAGACCCAGGTACTGGAAAGCAACCCTAGGTAATACAGTTTAGACATAAATTTGCCTCTAGGATGGTAGGCAAACTCCATGTTTTGACCTCAAAACACATCTCCTCAAAAAGCTGGAAGATAACTAGTAACAAGTGAGATTCATGGCAATAAGACTAAAGAATGATTAAAATTAAATTTGGTTAGTGCAAAGTTAAGGAAAGAGACATACATTTTGATTTTGAGGGGTGTTCAGAATAATCTTTCTGAGAAGACAAAGCCCCTCTGTTTCCATGGCAGGCTGAAGCCTATAACCTGGACTGTGTTCAACTTTTCACCATGCTCATGCTAGCTACCATGTCTAACTTGGAACAAAATAAGCCAGCTACCATTGACACCACTGGCAATCTTTTTTGGATGTCAACCCATGTAGTCCAGAAAGAGCAAGTTGTGAGCTAGGTTATTCAGGCTCCATGTACAGCGTGTGGGAGCCTAGGAGCATGGAACAGGGACCAAACAATGCCCTCAAAACACACACAACCTAGCCAGAGCCCAGGTCTACAAGCACCTGACATTTTATTACAAAACTGGGGGTTAGACTGCCCCTTGGGGGAACACAGGTCTCCTTATTCAGTATCTCGTACCAGAGTGTTACAACTGTTTGTAACAAGGAAGAAGAGGAAAATGAGGAAGGATTACAAGTGAAGAAACAGAGCAGATGCAAGTGATGAGAGGCAAAACCTACTCATCAAACTATCGTTCTCTCTTACTCCATACCTGTGGTATGTGCAACAGGCTGTTAGACTGCACAGGAAGCCTACCAGACTACTACCGAGAGAACTGTGAATCCAGGGAAGTTCCAGAGATGCCACAATGGAAGCAACTACCTTTGATACTCAGCTCCTTCTGGGTCAGCCCCTCTGAACTCCATAGTCTATTTAGTCTCTGCCTATTCATGCCATTTACTGGAAATCCCAAACTGAGATGTCGTGGTAAAAGGCACTGGTGCCTGCCAGCCCCATTGCAGCCAACACCTCCTCTCCTTACCATATTCCTCCACTATGAAGGGGTGCTCCACATGCGATGAGAAGCTCTTCTGCACAATTATTTTGTAGGAGCCTTGGATAGGGTCCGAGGTGAGGGGGAAGGAGAGCTGTGCAAGGCCAGTATCTAGTTCCACCCCTTGCCACTGGTATACACGGTTCCTCTGGGGATCCTGCAGGTGAGGGTAACTCAAGGTCAGAAGAGAGTGATGAGGAGGCTCCCAGGGACAGAGCAGTGGAGTGCCCTGCATATGTGCAGCCCTGCTGAGAAATGCATAGCTGTAATTATTCAACAATCTGTGAAGATCCATATTTAGCATGCAAGAAAGCTTTTTACCTTGGAGGTGCTACATTGTTTTCCTCTCAGCTTTACTTGCATGGTCATGGAAGATAGGGCCAGGATGCTGGGAAAGACAGACTGGCAAGGACAAGACAGAGGTGTATAGCAGGAGTAAGCAGAACACATTGAGAAAGGAAGAAAGTTTCAGTGACCTTCACTTACTATAAAGCCTGCTAAAGTCTTTTTTCCATGCCTGACGTAAAGAATGTCTAACACCAGTGAATAAACTACTGAGGAATGAGACTCACAATCTATGGGACTAATAAATGTACTTGTGCAAGTGTCCAAAGCTTGTGGTGGGGTGAGGGAATTGGGAAAATTGGAAAGTATATTCCATAGATGTGCATCCAGTGTAGAGCTCTCCCTTCTTGTCTCTCCATGTTCCTATTCCTGGAGCTGAAATCTCAACAGTACTACAGCAGATTATTGCTCACTGTCAATAGCCTGTGCTCCACATTCATCAGCTCAGCCAAAGATTTATTGTAGAAGTTACTGAACTGCATGCACTCTTTCTAGTTCCTCAGCATAATGGTTAATGTTCCCAATGTTTCATTTTCTACCTGGTCTTTGCATTGTACCTTGGCTGTCATCAGAAGTCTATGCTCAGGGTATGTAACTGTGCATTTACTTCACAGAGGTTTTATCTTAGGGCTTAGGGAAAAGAGGATGCAAATGACATCCCCCAGTTGGAGGTCCCTGGTAGGAGGGGAGAAGCATCTCCCTGGGAGGAAGGCACAGTCAGTAAAATGCATCCTAAGGCTCTGACCAAACTGTCTTCATTGTCATGTTTCAGCCCTTTTGAAAAGTTTGCCACTTACTATGAGGATCAGCCCTGGGTTTCCTGTGTATTTGTAGGGGAGGCTTGAGAGTAATGAAATTCCTACCTCAGTCAGGTATCATCTGTTCTATAACCCCATTGGAGAGACTCAGTAGAAATAAGTTCTGTCATGATGTCCTCCACCTGCTAGACCATACACACTCTCTTACTCTTCTTTCTCCAAATACACCTTGTCAATGAATCACCAGCTCTGCAGTTCTAAAAGTTTCCTGAGTGGAAGACAGAGAGATAGCACTTGGATAAGGAAATAGGAGAAGCATAGCCTGTTTCTGGCCCACCTTCTGCCTCCCCTATTGTGACAACATCCCCAGCTCTAGAGAAAAATGCTGCAGAATGGGGACAGTAACTTAAAGCAGCAAAGAGCAATGACAGGACTAACTACAATCATGCAAACCAACTTAAGATTTCACACTGAATTTAGTATGTTTGTGCTGCTATCATGGCTTCAGGCTCCATCTCTGGGTCCCTCCTATCAGTTTTCCAGTAGAAAATGTCTCATTTGACAACTGTAAATTCTGGTTTATCATCTAAATAGTGACTATCATCTAAATAGTGAGTTGAATCATTGACAGAAACCTCCAACCTTACCATTTGTCTGTAACTGAAATCCAACCACTTAAAAAAACAGATAAAAAGGACATTCTTGGGAAAATAAGGGGCATCTACTGAGAAAATACTGTTTCTTGAATTTTGCTAGATTGATTACTGCAGTTATGCAGTTTCAACCACAGGCAGAAAATTCTTAGTTCTGCTTGGGAAGAGAAGAAAGTCATTCTCCAGGCAAGTGTAATCATGTTCGCAGCATGATTGACATGATTCTGTTTCTACAGCACATTCCCCAGTCAAAGAACCATTGTTGGACCTTATTCTGATGACTAACTTCTCAGCTTTCATTTGTACGAAGGAAAAAAGTTCATGGACTTTTTTTCCCTTGCACCTTGGCCTGAAAGCAGCACTGCTGGAGACTACTGCTGTGCCTGCACATTCTGCTGAAACACAGACATGCAGTTATCCACTCACCTGAACATACACAGACGGAAACTGTGGGGAAGGAACAAAGGAACATCAGCATTACAAATATTAGTCACATATGGGTAGAAGTAATTACCAGATTTGCATCTAATGGCAGAAGAACAACTTTCTAAGAAGTATTTTGTATTTTTCCGTAAGTGCTCTGTTTCCATAGTTCTCAATGGTTAAGGTAATCTCTCCTATATCATTTTGGAGCCCAAACTTCTTACAGTATTATGAAAATGTGATGAAGTAGGTGTTTTCAAAGAACATGTCTGCAAGAGGAACTGAATGCCAAGTAAGCTAAAAGGTGGGCATACACCCCTGTTTGTTCCTTGGAAACCAAGTTCTTTGAAACCAAGTACTTGTCAGACTGCTCTCCCTGCCTCTGAGCATATACTCTTAGCCACATACATTTTTATACAAATCTGGTTTTAAACACCTATATCCGTTTGGAAAAGGGGATAGCCTCTCAGTTAATAGATGGAATGTGTCCCAAGATCGGATATGAAATGGGTCAAGGATGGTGTAAGAAAGGATCATATACTTTAAAGGCTGTCTTTAGTGGTTCTTGATGATGACAGTTAACTGTGTTAACAGAGCATTAAGCCTTCTGGCTAAAAACAAGGAATTATTGATTTACCTTCTCATTCAGTGGGTAGAAGTCTTTGTCCAGCGAGACAATCCGAAACGAAACTAGGGAGTGTAATGGAAAAGAAGGAAATTCCACTGTTAAATTTGAGGCCTTTACAAGGAAATGTCAGTGCTTCAATACTTCAAGGTGTACTTTCAGATTCCTTCCACAGATCATCAGGCTTTTAAAGACATGGAGCAATTACTTTATTCTCTTGCATATGGTGAGAGGCAGATAAATTTACAAGGATAATCAGGTCTTAGCTGAACTGAATTGTCTCTTGTGTGTATCTGTCAGGGTGCAGCCAAAGGAGACTATTCTTTGACATAATCCCAAATTTCTTAATCTGGTGAATAGAATGAATCTGAGCCTGTGCCTTCATCTGGCTGTGCCAGTATGGAGAATATGAATATAGGTACCATGGCTTTCAGTTGACTTAAATAAGATTTACTGAGAACTTAAACTCCCCTTATGAAGAAGCCTGAAAACTTTTATTAAAGTATGAGGCTTCAGGGAATGAAGCCCATGGGATTTTCTACTGTCAGTCAAGAACATGTGAATGCCCCATACCTGTCTGTCCAGGCTTGTAGATAGGTTTGTCTGTCTGGATGAACACCAAGCTCTCAGAATTCTGGACCAGCACTGACTTCCGGCTCTTGAACTGCAATGTCACTCCTTTCACCATCACAGTGAGAAATAACACAGATGTACTATTGGATTTTGGAAGCTAAGGAGAATGAAGAGGATAACTGCTTTACTGAATGCCCTCCATTGTACTAAGCCTTTGAAAGACAGTAGTTGCTGTTATAAATGAGCACAATTGGCCATAGGTTCCAATTGAATTACAAATTTATTGCGAAAGGAACAGAAGCAAAGTTTACAGCGCTGGGCGACAGGGGAGTCACCGCTCTTCCAACTGCCGCGCTCGGTTCTCCCGCCGTCTCCTTTTATCCCCTCTCTTCTTCCGTATACGTGTTGACTCCCACCTAGTTTCAAAATCCGGGGGCTCCTCCTTATTAGGAAGCAAGCTTACGTTATTGGACAATTCGAACAGAAACACAAACGAATGACGATCCGGGGGCTTCTCCTTAAGGAAGCAAGCTTTACGTCACTGAGCAGCAAGCTTTACGTCACTGAGCAGCAAGCTTTACGTTACTGAGCAGAGAATACAATCTAACAATCAACTAGTACTTTTCATTCCTGAACAGAAAGGGTATTTTATTTTTCACAGTTGCTAGGTCTGGACATTCTCTAAATGGACACCAAAGACTTGGTGCTGGAAGCAAGAGAAGAACACAGTTTTCTGATACAAACTTGGAGGGCTCATTTCCTCTCGTAAAAATATTTTTCCTTAGGGAATTGTTGCAATAGTAGATTTTTCTTGATTTTTCTTGATTTCCTTGAGATCCCTTTCCAGTACTGGAAGCTTTATCCCTTTCTTCATTCATTCACTTTGCTTAGAGAAATAGTGAAACTGATATCATTCCATCCTATGATTTATCAAAGAAGAAATCAACCAAGAATCATTATTTAAGGGATGGGACTAGTTGCTTACATTATTCAGCAACCAGCTTTCTTCAGGAAACCATCATGAATAATCTTCAAGAGACAAATGACCTAGCTGTCTGCAACTGTTTCCCAGCCTCTACAATTCTCATTCTGATTTGCTGTTTTCCCCCTGAGGCTTACACAGATCAAACTGACATGGGTATGTTCTGTCAGTCAAATTTCTAGGATTATGTACCCTGAAAAAGATCTCTAAGCCCTGCATGCAAATTCTGTGGGACACAGAATTTGATAATTTGAAAATTACTACTGATAATGCTACTGCAGTCAATTTTCCACATAAAATTGATTTTTTTATTTGGAACAGTTAAAAGTCTCTGCAGTGTCTTATTTCTCATTTCTTGTCTGTTTAGATGTACTATGCCAGGTCAATAAACACAATGGATCATCTCACAAGGATGATGTACTCACAGAGAAAGGGTTGCAGGTGAATATGTCCTTCTCTGACACCACATCGTCAATCAAGCTCCTGTTTTCCCCTTGATACTTGAGTGTGGCACTCAGTGTCACAGACTCATTCAGGTGGGTCAGCTGAACACAGACCTTCCCAGGAGTATCAGTATGTATGAGAAAGGGCAGTAGCACCATATACTGCCTACAAGCAGAAGGAAGCAAGAATCAGAAGAATCAGAAATGTGAAGCAGTTTTAAGGAAACAGATTTAAGTGGAAGAAATTAGCAAATCAGTGTGCCTAATCCATGGCTGTCACTGTGAATCATGTTGCACACACAAGCATTCACACAAGCCTGAAGGCAAGAAAAAGCTTGCAGTGGAAGGAGCAATTTCTATGCAAATAGTGGCTCCTTTAAAAGGGTGTTTTGTTAGGCTTCACAGCAGGTAGTAAAGATGGTATGAAAGTTTCCAGGCTGTTAATTGATTTTTCTATATACACTACAATCTCCTATACACACCCAAAGGCATTAGCTAAAAAACACTGAAAATTCCTCAGTTTGAGGGTTGGAAAAAAACACCCACTCTCTGGCTGCTCTTGTTTTTGCCTACCTAGTTTGCCAAATCCTTCTCATGTAAAGCAAAAATGTGCGTGCTTGCCATTTTTGACCTTATTAAGATGATCATACAATGGATTATAGGAGGAAATTCCTCATTAGGAAGAATTTCTTTACTATGAGGGTGGTGAGGCACTGGAACAGGTGGCCCAGACAAGTCATGGATGTCCCCTCCCCAGAAGTGTTCAAGGCCATCTTGAACAGGACTCTGGGCATCCTGGTCGACCAAGAAGTATCCTTGTCGATGGGGGGAGGGGAGGTTGGAACTAGATGATCTCTGAGAACTCTTCCAAAGTACACCATTCTATGATTTCACAGAATAATGTTTTACTGCAATACAAGCATATTGGCATCTTCAAAGAGATTTCGGATTGTGAACTAGCTGCAGGATAGAAGCCAGAGAGTAGTGGTTAATGGAACAGAGTGCAGCTGGAGGCTTGTATCTAGTGGAGTCCCCTGAGGATCAGTACCGGGACTAGTCCTCTTCAATCTATTCATTAATGACTTGGATGAGGGATTAGGATGCACTGTCAGCAAGTTTGCTGACATCACAAAGCTGGGTGGTATTGCCAACACCCTAGCAGACTGTGCTGCCATTCATCAAGACCTGGACAGGCTAGAGAGCTGGGCAGAGAGAAACGTAATGAGGTACAACAAGGGTAAGTGTAGAGTCTTGCATCTGGGCAAGAACAACCCCAGGGACCAGGGTAGGTTGGGTACAGATCCTGTTGACCAGCAGTGTAGGAGAAAGGGACCTGGGGGTCCTAGTGGACAGCAAGATGACTATGAGCCAGCAATGTGCTCTTGTGGCTAAGAGGGTGTCCAGCATAGAGCAACAAAAATGATGAAGTAGAACACTTGCCTTATGGGGAAAGCTGAGGGAATTGGGTCTCAAATTTCCTCAGAAGAGGAGACTGAGGGGTGACCTACATTAATGTCTATAAATATGTGAGGGGTGGGTGTCAGGAGGATGGAGCCAGGCTCTTCTCAAGGTCATCTAGTGATAGGACAAGGGGCAATGGGCGCAAGCTGGAACATAACAGGTTCCATATAAATATCAGAAGGAAATTCAGCACAGTGAGGGTAATGGAGCATTGGAACAGGCTGCCCCAGGGAGGCTGTGGACTCTCCTTCTCTGGAGTTGTTCAAGCCCCACCTGGATCTGTTCCTGTGTGACTTGGTCTAGATGGTCCTGCTGTGGCAGGGGAATTGGACTAGAAGATCTTTCGAGATCCCTTCCAGTCCTCAATGATTCTATGATTTTGACAAAGACTGCTGAAAAAAGACATTTGAACAAAGTTTTATGCAGTATAAAAGGGATGATTTTACTACTTTTTTGGCAATATATTGTATTATTAATTCTGACCAGGTTACAAGCCAGGACAAAAAGGGTAGTAAACAGCAAAAATCTCTGGAGTCTGTGTTTGGATCCCTCAAGGTACTGACAGGACTAAGGGGAATGGGACAAAACTGGAGATGGGTAGATTTAGACTTGATGTGAGGAGGAAATTCTTCACTGTGAGAGTTGTGAGAGCCTGGAATGGCTTGCCCAGGTAGGTGGTTGCAGTCCCATCCCTGGTGGTGTTTAAGGTCGGGCTGGATGAGGCTCTGGCCCGCCTTATCTAGGGTGGGGTGTCCCTGCCCATGGCAGGAGGGTTGAAACTGGGTGATCCTGTAGTCCCTTCCAACCCTGACCAATTCTATAACTTCTTCCCAGTGAGGAAGACAGAGCACTGGAGGGTGCTGCCTGAGAGGGTTATGGAGTCTCCTTCTGTGGAAACATTTGGAACACTCCTGAACTTGGTCTGGGTGATCCTGCTGTGGCAAAGGGATTGGTCTGGATGATCTTTCGGGGTCCCTTCCAATCCCTGATGATGCTATGATTCTAAGTTCACTTCTAAATTACCTGGGAAGCTCAGTTTTCTGGAAATTGTCCATGGTAAAAAATACCTAAAACTGACTTGTGCATTTGTTGAAAAATTTTATCATACTACAGGACTGTGTAGCAATAAAGGTAAATGAACTGTTCATGAAGGGAAAATATATATATATATATGCTTTTGTGTATATGCTGTGGGCTATCACCACTGACATGTGAGCCCTGAAAAATTCTCATTCAGTGATGAGTAACACATAGACTGTAGGTAATTCTTCAAAATAATAGAGAACAAATCCGAACAAAACACTTTGCCATTGTATATTTCAGGTACTTCCACATCTTATGTGTGGCAGGCATTTAAAAAATGGATGTAGAATTAAAAAAAATCAGTGAAAGATGGCAGAGGTTATGTGAAATGTGGAATGATGTTCACAGGAGACACTGCAAGGATTAAGACTCTCCATCTGGGAAAAAGCCATGACAGAAAGCTATAAAGTCATGATGAGCACACAAGAAAGTCTAGTTCATTTGTGACCTGTGACAACATGTGTAGCAAACACCAGGAGAAGATATTAGGCAGCTGGCTTAAAATTAGAAAGGATCAGAAACTTTTTCACTAATGCAAGAAATTAAACTGAGCTACCAGGTAAAATCCAAAGTTCAATTCTGGCGTGATCTGCCTAATGGGCAGAAGAAGAGCATGTATGTAAACCCAGGCTGCACAAGAGGATGGACAGCAGTCAACCATCCTTCCCTGGGTTAAGAACAAAAGAGTCACTCACAGAAGTAAGTTAGGGCCTTACTTCTGTGTTCAGCCAAGGGCAGGCCCTAAAAAGAAGTTGTCACTCCTTCACCTCACCTGCCAGAAACTCTCTAAGACATACAACTTCTTCCCATTGG
The DNA here is from genome assembly GCA_013397515.1 of Upupa epops. Classification (NCBI taxonomy): domain Eukaryota; kingdom Metazoa; phylum Chordata; class Aves; order Bucerotiformes; family Upupidae; genus Upupa; species Upupa epops. The sequence continues at coordinate 32,066 of VZRI01012087.1, read as the reverse complement.
TATCAGCAACATAAAATTTGCTATGAGGTTCATAAAAGCAAGATTGACTACTTCTGATATGAGCATTACTAAATGTGTCCTGTGTAAATGAATTACGCAGAAATGGCTACAAAACAGCAGCACAGGTAAGATCCCTGCCACAATAAGACCTCCGTACAGCTATATCAGATGTGAAACTCATTTCCACATATTTGTCTTGTTCATCTACTCTGTGCCTCAGCACCTATGACTGAACACCAATGCTGACAGAATACACAGCCAGTGCAATACTCTGGTCTGACACTGGATTGTTTTTATGGGCTTGGTATTCCTTTGCCCCTGCACTTTCAAGCTATCCAGCAGGAGGTTCTGGTGGCAATTCCGCCTGCAGGGTGCACTGATCACTGTATACATGGGACAAAGTCCGTGGTGGTACCACCTCTGCAGACAGAGATAGCTGTGCCCATTCAGAGCTAAATTATTGCCTGGGGTCTGCACTTCTGGGAAAGTCTAAAGCTACTCTGGAGGCAGTGGGACCCATTTCATTCATCAGCAGGCAACAGGATAAAGTATGTTGAATAGCCAGCTGGCAACCTCGGTCAGACTGTGCTGCTGAAGAAGCAGTGAAAGGAGGTGTCTCGGTTTGGGATGACAGGTATCAAATTCTTTCAATTTAGAGGCCTTCAGTCAAGAGGTTCAGAAAAAAGGAACAACAATTCTTTATTATAACAGTAATAAACACTAACAGTATACTCAAAATAACCAAACAAAGAAGATTCCAGGGACCCCAAACAAAGTCCACCTGACAGCTAGGGAGGGTGATGGTCCTCCTGGAGCGATGGATGTGGCTCTCTTTTCCTCAGCTACAATGGGGCAGATGGGAAAAAGCACAGCAGTCAGGAGGCGGCAGGGAGTGGCAGGAAAGNTTTTTTTCAAGCGCCCTCACGCAGGCGCCGTAGCTCCAAGCGGCTCCCGGGGAAACGGCCCCACGCCGCCGAGCGCCCCCGCCCCCCCCCACTCCCATGCAAGAAATAAAACCACATATCCTCCCAACAGAGGAGAATAGAATACAAATTTTACATTCCACAACCCAATACAGGAGGGAGCTCTAACCACCCAGGGAATGACTTACAGCTTGTGACTATTGGCTTGCCTCAGTGCTCCCCTTTCTCCACAGTCTTCTCACAGCAGCTTCACCCCATGACTGCTTTCTCTAATCTCATTTCCCCTACTCCATCAGGGGCACTAGCAATCTGGCTGTAAAATCCAATCTACTAAAGGGACAATGTGACCTAGTTCATAGGAATTTTGGCCTCATTCCTCTTCCTGTTCACTGTTCTGCTGAAATTTTGGCCAACATGCAAAATTTTCATCCACACTGGCTTCCCTGTCCTTGGAACAAGGAAATAAAATATACCGTTTATAGACTTCCGTTTAGCTGTTTTGGGCTGTGCTGGTAAAAACAGCTAAGTAAATTACAGTACTGGGGTCACAAAGTGCATGTATAATTACTGCAGGACAGAAAACATCCAGGCTGAAAAAAGAGACCTCAATAGCCTCCCTGAATGCAATGAACTATTCTAACAGCAGAGAAAGTGCCTCTGTCAGAAGCAGGGAGGAATAGGAGACCCTAGAGAAAGTGGCTGAGACTAAAATTATGAGTTTGTCTATAGAGAGAAGGCAATAGGATGATGGAATCATACCACTGTTTAGGTTGGAAAAGACCCTTGAGATCATCAAATCCAACGATCAACCTAACTGTACCAAGTCCACCACTAAACATGTCCTCGAGCAACATATCTACACCACTTATAAACATATTCAAGGATGACAATTCACCCACTTGCCTGGGCAGCCTGTTTCACTCTAGCTTAAGATGGACATAAGTCTGCTTATTGCCTCTCAGCTACTTCCTAGAACAAACACCAACAAAAGAAGGCAGAGAATTCCACTGATATATCAGTCCAAATTGGTAATTGCCAATTCAAGTGCCATCATGACCTTGCTTTTCTGACCATACTTGGTGTGTTCTTAAGCATGCACACTACATTGTAAAATATCGTGAATGCACACACACATACCAGACTAGGAGGAAAATAGCTCCTGCTGAATTCTTCTAGAGAGGTTAAGGGCAATTAAAAAAACTCAGTCTTGCTGTCATTATCTTACTGAATTGTTAATTTTTTTGTTGCAAAGCACCTATGGATGTCTGAAGCTCAGCTTCTCTCCTGACACAGAACTGTTGCAAGGGACTTCTTAGATGGAGCTTCCATCATCTCTCTAGGTCATCTTTTCAGTGCTGCACTAATTTGATGAATAAGTTTTTTTTCTAATATATAGTCTGGGCCTCCCATGTGGCCAGCCACATCTGAAGCAGAAATAGCAGCAACTGGTTGTGCTCAAAGAAGTGGTCTCTCTATTTGTGCAGGTCACAATTAGCCAGACTTGGTTGGAAGATTCAGTTTCTCTTCAGTTCAAAGGCAACTTTCTTTCTGTGTTCTATGTAGCATCTGATCTACCCTACAGAACTAAGAACCCTGTACTACCTAGCAATTCACTGCTCAAACTCCACTACCTCCCTACTGGATTCCTATCTTCATTCCACGGATCCCAGCTATGTCCATCTCTGTCTCTCCCACTTCTCTCAGCCCTTCCTTCTTCTCCCATCCAAAATGAGTGCTCAGGTCAAGGACAGAGATTACTACGTGATTTGGAGAAGGAGCAGACTGCACTGTACAGATTCATTCTATTTCCTCCTGAAATTTGGCAGGGATTAATTAAGATTAATTAATTAATCTTAACTACTTAATACATCAGATTATTGTAGCGAGATCAGGGAACACTTCACCTCTGACCACATAGTAAGTGGCAGCAGGGGGATTGTACTAGGTGATCTTTAGAGGTCCCTTCTGATCTGTAATGATTCTGTGATTCTGCTATGACTGTTAGCACTACTGTGGTGTTTGTGGGCATGAAATCTCTGCAGCAAATGTTAAAAGAACCACATTGGTGAGAACAGCACTTGTGCCAGTGCAGCAAGAGGCACAGTGTGTGATAGCAGACAAGGGATGAAGATGGAAGCTGCTGCCATCTGATTAGCAGACTTGGAGCAGCCTTCTCTGGAAGACAAGACTGGTCTGGGGGTGCCAGATTCCAGTCAGCCTGTGCCATCCCAAGCTGCCTGTTTCTTCAGGATCCTCAGCAGAATAGGTGCTGCAGCCTTGCTGCTGGTCTGGTGGATGCCCCAGGGGAGGATGCCACTGCCAGGCTTGGTGCCAGAGGAAAAGAATCAAGGTCATAGATCATTTTTGGTAACAAGTACATCTGATGCTGCCAAGGGAAACAAACTGGCTTGAAGCAGGAGAAAGGAGAGCAAACCGGCATGAAAGCAACAGGGTAAATGGGAGAAATAACCCAGCGATTGCAACAAGAATACTACAGGAAAGGTAAGTAAGTGGATTCTGGCATCATGCACACAAAAAAAAACAGGCACCTGAAGGTTTCCAGGCAGGAATATATGAAAATGTTGTGAGAATCCACGATTGGAGTAGCAGACAGCTGCAGGGCAGGAAAGTAGACACTGGCAGAGCAGGTTGGGGGTCCCAGGGCTGGACAGCCAGAGGATTGCAGAGTGGGAGTGGAGAGCACTGGCAAAACTGTACAGGAGTCTTGGGATTTATCTAATATTGGAGTGCAGGGCAGGAGTGGAAGAAACTGGCATAATTATTTGACAGAAAGCAAGAAAACTGAAGGAAAATAGGATCACTAAATCCTCCCTCCTAACCTCTACCATGCGTAACCTAAGGTTCTGTGGTGAGAAAAATGTTTCCAGGAATGAAGAAGAGAAGGAAGATATTTGGTTTTGTCAGAAGCCTGTCATTCCCCGTGGTACAAAGCTGCTCATAGACAGTCAAGCAGACATGCAGCCTGGTCTGGTGCTGCTGTTTTTCTGCACCTTGTAATTCCTCTTCACTCTCTTCTGGGTCAGCCTCCTCATAACTGCTCTCTGTAAATAGCCCAGGGGCTGGAGGAGATAAAGGCTAGGGGCCAGGATCCTTCTGGAAATGGGTAGAAACAGCAAGGAGGGGTTGGAACAGAGGGACAGCACTTGGTTCAAGAGGGGAGAGGGTATTTGTTGAATAGCACTTATATTTTAAGTATTTGAATGATTCATACCCTGTCTATTTAACCCATCAGAAATACACAGTGCTGGGGAGTGCACTCTGTTCAACACAGAGCAATATTCCCTGTGAGCAGCATCCAATCACAGCACTGTGATCTGGATAAAAGCCAGCTTTATAGGTATTTTAAGAATAAAAGGAAACTCCCAGACAGAAACGTTGACCATGTTGTATTAACAGAACACTGCAGTAGTTAGTTGGCATGGTTGCTAACAGAGATATTATGGATTAGGCAATTAACCTGACATCAATATTGTCTTGGGTTATAGAAGCAAGAAGTTTGTATTCTATTTTCATCTGTTGAAAAGCAATTGAGAAGCTGTATG
>VZRI01012087.1:0-27088 GCA_013397515.1 Upupa epops | reverse complement strand
CTTTATATTCTGACTGGTTGTTTGGGGTGTACGGTTGGGTTATTTCCTTAGTGTTCTTAATAAAGAATTGTTGTTCCTTTTCCCAAAATCTCTTGCCTGAAGGCCTTTAAATTGAAAGAATTTAATACCTGTCTTCCCAAACCAAGACAAATATATAGCCAAAATGTGTCAGATCTAGATATAGATATTATTTCTGTTTCCACTGTGAATATGCGCAATTACAGAATGCCTTTGGGAGATGTTTTTGCCTCCCTAGCATGGTAATCATCTTTCATCATTCTGTGTCACCTGGAGCACAGATGTCGCAGATGCACCAGGTTCATGCTACTGTGATTCACATTTATAACCAAAGTCAGTCATAAATAGTTCTGTTGACTTGATTTGATGTTCTGCAAGCCTCCAGTGGTAGCAGCTTATTCAGGAGTTAAATCTAGTAGAAAAAATGTTTTGCTAAATTCCAGTATGTTATTCCATAGCAATATTCACTCCAGGCTACAAGCACTTCCCTGAGAATAATAACTAGGTGTGTTTGGACCACTTCACAGAAAACTGCAGAACTGCAGCTGTAGGGTAGTTAGCATGCCCTCCAGTGCCTGTGCAGGGAAAGGATCTGGTAACACTATGGAGACTCACAATCTCTTTGAAGATTTCTGTTGTGTATGAATAACCCAGCAGATTAAATTCTTCAGCACGAAACACCTTGAATATATCTGTGTTGCGCTAATGACAAATGTTCTCAGTTCTGTGCAAGGGCGCCTATTAGATCATAATGGGACAGATGTCCGTCCCTTTTTGCTCTTAGTCTAAAAATTAATCTCTGGAAAAGAGATTAAGTTAAAACTGAACGTTAGTGATACAGCATGTTTTGACTTTGCTGTAGGAGCCAGAAACCTGCAGGGAAGAGCAGTGTAAAGTACCAACAGAAATTTCTGGGGTTTAAAGGAAGGTAATGAATGGTGTTAAAAAAATCAGGCAGACTCTCATGGAATAACACTTCACAATTTTATAAACAACATGACAGAAACAGTTGTGAAGCAGTGTGTCTCTGCTGGGGGGAAGTGTTGTATTAATGTCATAATGAACATAAACACAAATAAAAAAGTTTAGCAGATTGTCAGTTAGAGGTGAAGATACTGATAAAAAAGTGGTTGTGTAACTACAGACTAATAAAAACCTTGCAGATTTTTATCCATCTTCTGTCCTCTCACTCCCACCTTTGACATCTCCAGTAAACAACCGGTGCAAAACAGCAGTTTTCAAAACTGTTTACTGAGTATTTGCTGGCAAAGATAACTCATAACTCATGACTTGTTACTCATGACTCATGCTAAGAAATTGTAACTGGATGGTCATACTCAAAGAGTTGCAGACCACTGACAAGTGATGTTCCCCAGGGATTGGTACTGAGACTGCTGCAGTTTAATATCTTGTGGTGACACAGACAGTGGAATCAAGTGCAGCCTCAGCAAACTGTGTGGTGTGGTTGACATGCTGGAGGGAAAGGATACCATTCAGAGGAACATTGATGGGCTTGAGAGGTGGGCTCAGGACAACCTCATGAAGTTCAAAAAGGCCAAGTGCAAGGTCCTGCACCTGGGTTGGGGCAATTCTAAGCACAAATACAGGCTGAGAAGAATATGGATTAAGAGCAGCCCTGCAGAGACAAACTTGGGGTTGCTGGTTGATGGAAAGTTTATTTGTACTATGGGAATTTTTTTTCTTTTCATGTAGAGTTCACAGTGAAGGGTCCACTGAATGGCCTAGTTAAGAGGCAGAGGACTTGACCACACATTTTGGGAAAAAACGTTTTACTGTACATGATTAGTTTTATGCAAATAAACTCTGCACAAAAAATAAAAGGATTTAGAAAAAGTACATTCAACATGTTTATGTGATTATACTGTTTTTATCTATTTTTTTTAACAGAATCACAGAATGGTAGGGGTTGGAAGGGTTATAGATCATGTAGTCCAATGATCCTGTTAAAGCAGATTACCTAGAGCACTTTGCTCAGGGCTGCATCCAGGTGAGTTTTGAATATCTCTGGAGAATGTGACTCCACAACCTCTCTGGACAGCCTTTATTTATTTATTTAAAACAACTGCTTTTAATTTACTTCTAACAGAGGCATGCACAAACCCATAGAAGATCCAGAAGCTGAAAAGCAGGTGCAAGGACAATGGTAGACAATCATACTGAAGTTTTGAGCATTCCATTTCTAATAGAGCTTCAGAAGGAAGAAAGACATTTGGTCTAGTGGGAGTCCTGATATTGCTTAGACAACAATTAATATACTTGCTTTGTTTTCAGGTGCATACAGCAGAATACATTGCTGAACAAAGATCTCCAGGGTCTGCAAATCTGGGAGGTGTTGGAATGTATTTTAAGGAAAATGCTGCTTTCTCTGGGAGTGGGAGCCAGTGAGAACACTGCCTGTCTACATGCAAAAATCTGAAGGAAGAGGGTGAGCATGTGAGGTTTATTAGATCTCACTGCCATTAGAAATTAACTGTTTGAGTCAGGTACTAAACATTATGCTTTCAGTGTGCAGTGGACTATTATTTTTCTTGTTTGAAATATTATTTTCTTGTTTGAATAATTCAGGTCTGGACCGAGAGAAAAATAAGGCTCCAAAAGAATGATAAATATGCAGCTTCCCCCTGCACCCCCGCACCTCCAACCCCCCCAGTGTTGTTTATTCCCAGAAAATAATGTTTGGCTGAACAGAATTACATTTGGCCAGACCTGAGGGAGATTTTTATGAGTTCCATGTGGAATACTGAAGTTTTGGCTTAATTGGCCCTAGATTCCTGAGAAAGATGCACAACCTGTATCCACATACACTCAGCCTGCTCTCCTTTTCAGTTTTGTTGCTGTAACTATTTATTTCTCTTCAATATCTTTCTTGAATACCTGCTTTCTTCAATCTCTTTATTAATGATCTGGATGAGGGAATTTAGTGTGCCTCCAATAAATCTGCAGATGACAACAACTTGTTGGGAGTGTCAATCTGCTTGAGGATAGGAAAGCTCTGCATAGGGACCTGGATAAGCTGCATCAATGGACTGAGGTTAATTGTATGATGTTAAATAAGGTCAACTGCTGCAGCTGGGTCATGGCCCTGGTTTTAGGGGCAGTGATGGAAGCACGAGAGAGAAAATTCTTTTTAATAGTAGAATTGTAGAATAAGACAGATGGGGCAATTGGAATAAAATACTATAACTTTAATAGGGGAAAATAAGAGGGATAAGGAGAGGAAAGAGAGTACAAAAGGAGAAAAAACTTATGTACAAGAAACAATACAACCAAGCTCAATCTGGACAGCTGCTGGGGGAGGGGAACAGTGGAACAGGTTGCTCAGGGCAGTGATGGAGTCACCATCCCTGAAGGTGTTTAGAAGGAATACAGATGTACTGATTAGGAACATGGTTTAGGGGTGACATTGGCCTTGATAATCTTAAAGGTCCTTTACAACCAGAGATACTCTGTGTTTCTTGCTTTAGTCCAGTTTGATGATAGTGTAAATTGAGTGCTTCCTGCACTGTAGAGTGTGTCAGAAAAAAAAATACAGACTTTTGTTCTTCTCTTCTACTGCCACAGAAATTTTAATTTTGCAGCTTAGCACGAAAATCTGCAATCTACCCAAAGCAATTTCATGGAACATAAATTCCTTGTATGTGAAACTGTCTCAGTTTAGGAAGACAGGTACCAAACTCTTTCAATTTAAAGGCCTTCAGGCAAAAGACTTGGGAAAAGGAACAACAATTATTTATTAAGAACACTAAGGAAAAACCCAACNGGCTTCAGCTGCGTATCCCAGGGTCCTGGGGCAGGAAGAGGAGCAAGCCCAGTCGAGATCAAGACTCCCCCAGAACCGAGCCCCCCTCCTTTTCTGAGTCCCAGTACGTGCCACTCGGCACAGGCACAATCAGCTTCCCCCCCACTACCCCCCACTGGGTGAAGTTCTCACAATGGGATAAGATGGGGTCTTGATGACCCATCAGGAGATACTTAAGAAAAATATAGTCCCACCTGGTTTTAACAATTGAGTCGGTACTGAGGCATTCACTTCCCCACCCCAAGACATATCGCCCCACCTGGTTTAACAATTGGGTCAGTATTCACCCCCCCACCCCCTGAAGTTACCAAAAACAAAACCATACAGCTTCTCAACTGCTTCCAACAGATGAAAATAGAATACAAACTTCTTGATGCCATAACCCAAGACAGAAACTTAATTAAATTACTTTTTATAATATCAAAATCATTCATATCCTGATGGCTAGTCCTTTGCAATTCTAAAATTCACAGTAAGCTGATGAATCCTATGAGTACGTGGGTACCTTGCTGCTTGTTTTTTTAGGAGCCAGGACTAACTTAGAAGAACAAATTGCATTGACATTTTTACAACTGTAACAAATTAACTGACGAAATTGATCCTTTCAAATCACCTACTAGTTCTCTGCACTTCAACAGCTTCAATCTTCATCTAAATTCTTGTTCGTGGCCTTAACTGGCAAATCCTTTTTTCCCCTCACTCTTTGACAGATTCATCTTTTTCTCCCTAATTCTGTGTGGTGGATAGTCAGCTCCCAGTAGACTGCAAATAAGCCAACATGGGACTGGATCCCACTGCCTGTAAGGATCCCAATCCCCAGGATATGAGAACAGGCACTCACCAGGACTGGAATGAAAGTTGCCCCTTTCTTTACAATCTCCTCTAGATAGCATGATGCAGAGTAGCTCCACAACATTCATACATAAAACCTACTTTAATGCCACAGGGGCAGAGGCACTACCCTGGCAGTGCTGCAGAAGGGTGAGGGGCTGTTCAGCAGCCAGAGATGGAAGAAACTGAATGTGCTGTTTACTAGAGTAGCTGCCAGTGGTTATTGGCTGTAGTTGGGAAAACAGGCTGAGCACTGCCAGCAGAAGAGATACATTTCTCTCTTCATCCTTCCCCAACCAGCAGCCATAAGATACCAACTGTAATTAAAATGTATTTGTGTGACACTGAAAAAAAAAATCCAATGCCCAATGCAGAAAGGTTTATTGATGGAAAGTTATACATGATTATGAAACAGATCTGAAGAGATGTGCCTCAAAAGGAAACAGAGAATCAGACACTAGCTCAAATGACATCCCACGGTGATTAGTAAAGAGAAATGGCCATTTCCAGGAGTAAATGACAAAAGAAAATAGGGTGCTTGACCATTTTTTTCACATTTATAATGGTCCTCCAGTGGAAAATCCAGAAGAAAACAGACTCGACAAGATCAAGTCAACAGCTGCAGGATATAAAATATGGTTTTATGGTACAGGTAGTCAGCTCCTTCCATGCAAAACAGACAAAGGTAGACCAAGGTCTGTCAGCAACCTGTGCCTGTACCCCTTAAGAACTGCTCTGCAGATAACAATGATCGTAACTGTTGTAATAAGCAGAACACAGACCTGAATCTCCCCTACAGCAAGAAAGCATCGTACCTTGGACTAGTCAACACACTGCCTCGTGATTCATGTTACCCCAAGTGTTCTCCTCAGATAATGTATTAGCTGTCCAGGGAAGAGTTTCTCTAAACCGTGTGAAGTACATTGCCTAGGTTTATGGAGCACAGGCTTCTCAGGATAGGCTCTCAAGAATGACAGTACAATGACTATTTCTTGCTAAATGTTGACACTTTTCAGAAAACAGAGAAGGTGTTTTCCAGTCTCCATTTTTCTATACTTTGGTTTCATCCTAGAGTCTTTCAACAAACAGCAGTATGGGCTCTACTTGCAGTCCACTGAGCATGTGTAATGGGACAGGATCTGCTCACTGCCTTTCACTAAGAAGTCTGGTGAAAAATAAATATTCTCTTTCTAAGATATCACTTAACTCACCCTGCTAATCTCTCTACTCAAGCTGCTTTATACTTCAACTTCTTCCCTGCTTGATATTTTTTCTGGCTTGCACTTACTAGTGAAATCATTAGTCCATTTCTGCAACAGCCTCTTTGCAAGGTAATGCATACTGAGTAACAGCATACTCTTCTGCAGAAGGAAAACAATGTTCTCATTAGCACTGAGACCACTTCTGTGCCTTTCCCTTGAAGTGGATATATCTTACCCATGCTTAAGCTGGAGATCATCTAGTTCCAACCTCCCCTGCCATGAGCAGGGACACCCCTCACTAGACCAGGTTGCTCAAGGCCCCATCCAATCTGGCCTTGAACACTTCCAGGGATGGGGCATCCACAAGCTCCCTGGGCAACCTGTTCCAGTGTCTCACCACCCTCAGAGTGAGATATTTGAATTCTCCTTCATTCTGCTACATGCATTTTTGTTACTTTCTAGTCTACTTATCACTTTAGCCATAAGACCATGCTCAGTAAAGGGTAATAAGTCTCTCCTGATACTAGATAGAGATGGTAACAGAGTTCATAGGAGTGTGGTTTCAGGGGAGCTAGTTCTGCTTCTCCCTTAGTGCAATGTTTCTGCTGTCCCTGTCCCTCTCTCAAAATTAATACAGGTTAAAATCAAAGACATACCTGTTTCATAGTAATCATAGATCTGCACAGAACCTGGCTTGGGATGGGCCACTACAAAGTCATGCTTAACTGAGAAAGTTATTTCTTTCTTTCTTCTCTGTGAGAGCTGAAAAAGAAGGTGTAGAGATCACATAAAGCTTTTCATTTGTATGCCACCCTCTGGAGCAGACCAAGGTGGTAACTGATAGTTTGTACACTCCCCCATACAGGTGTAGGACACTCATTGTATGAAATATATTTGGAGAGTTCAAAGTGAACTACAAGTGAAGAGTTGCAGGTTTCCTATCCTGCTTGTATTACTTGTTTCTGTAGTTATTACACATCTTACTACCAGAGAGAGGAAAGATGTACTAAAGAACTGAGGCTAATACTACAGTATCTCTCAATAGTCAGGACAATAGAGCCTGGTATTCCAGCCCCTCTAATTTCAGATATGGACATTATGTGCCACCAAGAAATTGGAATAAATCTACATCACTCAGTTGCTGACTTCAACTGTTAGTTTTGCAGGGTCCCAAACATATTTCGACTATGTAAATTCTGATCCAGGAATTAGTTTACAGTTTAAATTTGGGAATGAACTAGCATAAGAGAAGGAATGGAAACCATTCCAGAGGAAATCACAGCAGTCGCCATGTCCTGTTGGAAGAACTAAGAACTAAGGTTATGAGAAGCCTACCAAGAGGACATAAACACAAGGGGAAACATTTTTTCTTGTGTACATATCCTATTGAATGAAGGGAGAAATAATTGTGATTAATTTGCTAATTCATTTCTAATTGTTATTAGGTCAGGTGTCAGTTTGAAGCTTTCTGGAAGGCTACATGTAGTTTGGGGTATAAGCAAATTAGCGATTATAGGGGAAAAGTGCTGAGGAAGGGAACATGATAATTGCACTTCACAGAGTGTATCCATGCTGTTATATGCTGTTTGCATCCTCTGTGAAAATCAAATAGACAATGATCAGAACTTACATTTTCCAGATAAAGGAGAACATGCTTTTTCTTGTTTTCTACTTGCATCACTGTGTGTCTGTCAATGAGCTTTGAAAGAAGGAAACTGAGATAAATATATTTATAAACGATTAAACAAGTGCTGCCTCCTTCCCTACCACTACATGGCTGTGGGATTAATTCTGTTCCTAGTCGGGTACCAAGACCTAGCATCTGATTAGAGTCCAAATATTGATGAATGGATGGAGAAGACTGAGCAAATCCTGCCACTTGGTGGGAAGTATGACCACTTCATTTGGGAAATATTTCACAGCTCCTGTGTTGTGTAGTTTTCAGAACTAGTCTGTTAGAATTCCCAGCATTCCTTACCTGGGCAGTGCCAGCTCCCATTTGCAGCTACCAGCTATTCAGGCTCTTGCTAGAACCCTTCCTAGTTTTTAATGTGGGACGGTCTGTGTGCAAGCAGAGCTATGTAGGGCATTAGGACTTTACTAGGCCCTTCACCTAGTAATGAGGATGGTGCAGCCATGCAAACACTTCACAGCTGTTTTGTGTGAATGATTCCTAAGCACACCTCTGTTTTTATCATGATCAGTCTTCTCCTCTGTCCCCGGAGCAACTAACTTGATTGTGTTTCTGCAGTTTCCCTCATCCAGGGAAGACTTAAGAGGAACATAACCAGAGAGCATCTTCACATCAATAATGACCATGTTGGAGCTTTTGAGCTTCCCTGTGTAACTGAAAAAACAGAGTCTCCTGTCAGTCTAGACTATGACTGGGGAAGTGAAACTCAGCTCTTTGCTACTTCCTTCATACAGCATAGGGAGATGAGCATGAAACATGTGCTCTTGCTCAACAGTAGGGCCCTAGACAGGAAAGGGCCTATTCTGTGCTACCACTGTCAGTTACCATCACAAACTCTTTGGAGATACTCTCTCTTACAAGATGATCTCTTTGAAACATTGATTAGCTCACAGTTGTTGACATCAAAAGCAGTATTTTCTGTGCAGCTGGTCTGTTGATGGTATATTACCTGCTTTTAAGAACAATATCAAATTTTGCTGGTCAATTCTGTGGGCAGGAAGCATTTGATGTCTGCATTGAGAGAGAGAATCCAAAAGCCCCCTCTGTTAATGTTGTTAATGTTAATGTTAATGTTGTATCTCAGTGCTGCCTAGAAGAGGGAAAACCCCTTTTGTTCAAGCATGCCAAATGTTTTTTGCATTTGAAAAAAACAAGTATCAGACTTAGTGAAGATTCCTGGATATGTGGAAAGAACCTTGTTTGCATCAGTGACAGACACATCAGGCTTCTGCTCTTAAACAATGAAGATGCTTGTACCCAGAGTCACCTCCCAGAGAGAAACAATCTGCTGATCAGAAAGGACTTTTTTTTCATGCTCTGACTCCACAGAAGGTAGAATGTGGTGTAGGGCAAAAAGTGTTTAAGGAGTTTAATTCAATAAAATAATGAGGAAAAATAAAGATAATTCTGTTAGGGAATGATCAATATTATGGATGGTTTGGGTTCTCTGTTTTGTATGCAGAACATGAAACACAATTAAGAGGAGACCGCTTACTTGCATTAGTATACATCCACTGCCATTCACTGTTAGGCTGTATTTCTCAGGGACCTCAGGAAGGGCAGTCTCTTGCAGAAGCAGCCTGTTTGCATTGTTGACAATAAATACCTTCTCAAAAGGCTTTCTGGAAGTGATCTTGACTACATTTTGGGTAACAGAATTGTACGTGACCTCACCATAAGCAGCAAGGGCTTGAAGAGCTATGACTGTGTCCTGAAGAAAAAGAAAATAATACAAGACTATTAGCTACACAGAGTGACTGGTGCAGAGGAAGTTAGCCTGGTTCCAGTATGAAGCACAGTTGCTTCATTCTGGCTAAAGAAATCCTAATTTCTGTATAATTCCAAAGTTTCCATCTAAAATGATCCATTTTATTCTGTATTTATGTGTTAGAGTGGAAGCAGTCTCTCTGCTTATATGATGGTCTCTGAATACAAACTGTCAGCACTAGATCATACTTCTAGACTGTTTTGTACCAGTGATGTATGGATTTTGGTTTTTTTAGGAAACTACAGAGCACTTCTGTGTCATATAAGAGCTTGGACTTGGTCTTTCCTGGGCTCATCTCTGACACAAATATCTAGATTTGTTATTAGTCAAATTATTGTTGTATGGCTTTAACCTTTTTATAGTGATGAAGAAGACGGGGGAAAAGTATTTTGATCTCTCTGAAGAAATGCTTGATCTCTCTCTATTTGAGACAGCAGACACAAAGAAGAAATAAGACTAGGTTGTGGAAGTCTCATTGTCAGTCTGAACCAGTGCCCCAGTTACTAGGACTGACTGAGGAAAAAAAGGGAGTTTTGGAACCTGAGTGGAAGAGAAACCTCCGTAGGGATTTTGCTGCCCGATTATCCACTGCACAGTCTCTGAGGCCTTTGTGAGATCCTCCTGATTCCGGTTAGGTTTATAGAGCAATGCCAATAGAATGTAACTTGTGATCTCAACTTCAGCTGATGGAGCATGGTCATGAAAGGAGGGAGAATTTTCTGATGAAGACCTCTCCTCATGCTCCCAGTGCTGTGACCCATCTGAATAAATAAAGAGAGGGTAAGGAGTTATCAAAATTGATTATGGGCATCATAGAATCACAGAATCATTAGGAATTGGAAGGGATCTCAAAAGACCATCTAGTCCAATCCCCCTGCCACAGCCAGACACCTAGACCAAATCACACAGGAACATATCCAGGTAGGTCTTGAATATCTCCAGAGAAGGAGACTCCACAACCCCCTTGTGCAGCCTGTTCCAATGCTCCATCACTCAGATATGTACTGTGTCCTATCCTCTTTATTACACGTACTCACAACAGAGCAACAGATGTACTGTAATTAACTCCATAGGTTATTTGTGGAGTTTGGTTAGTGTGTATGTAGTCTGAGTACTCTCAAGGTTAAAACACATACTAATAAGTTCATTCCCTCTTCCCACTTCCCAAATAAAAAAAAATGGCTTAAACTCACCAACTACTTTTGCTGATTTCTGTAACTCTGTAAGGAATTTTTCACATTTTTCTGTCTTGCCAGCTAAGCAGAAAGCATAGGCCATGAGAGCCTGAGTAGAAATGTCACTGATATTCATCTCAGATGCAGTCTCCAGACAAAATAGAGCATTGCGGAATACAGGGTACTTTAAAAACAAATAAGCAAAGAAGGTAGTTTATTTCAGGACAGTTGTCTTCATCTGATCATTTGTTTTCTTTAAAGCTGTTCTTCAACCTGTCACTGTCACTGCAATGACAAAGGGACTTGTATAGCGACTTCAAGAAAGATAAAACAGGATTCTTTAAGGAAGGATTTCAGAGGGCACATCAGAAAAGTCAAGTATCTTTTCATGTCATTCTTGAAAATATAGATTTATAAACAGAAGACCATTATGTTTCTTTCACAGCTAATCCCTTCTGTTTGCCTCTATGATAATAATTTGCTTTGCACTTCTATGACCAAGATAATGTTGTCTTCAACAAATCCAGTGTAATAGTCCCTATCCTCACATCTCTATCTGGTGTAATTTATAATTTAATTCTGTGGAGCTGTACTAGGTCTACAGCAAATAAAAATGGTCAGTTTGACTCTGTGTCCTCACTAATGCACTAAATAGGAAGGTTCTCAGAAAGCATATGACAAACTGAAGGCAGAGAAATTCATATTTTGCAGTGTAACATTTTGTCTGTAGTGTCCTTTGTACTAGCTACTTTTTAAAAGGGTTAGGTCAAGTTTTCACTCTGATGGACCTTTGTTTTTCCAATACGGCTTTTAGGTCTGTTTGTAGACATTATGGATTTGCCTGCAATAACTTACTTCTTGACTTAAAGTTAAGCCATAGCATGTGGGTTAATACTTGACAAGTATTTTTTTTGTTGGAAACTGCAGGTTGTCACTAAATGTTGTGAGTTTCTCAAGTAAAATATCTAGTTCCACTGAGATCTATACAATTTCTAGTTGAACATTAGCATTTTAATAGAACTAGAGTTGAGGAAATTCTTTTTGACAGGAACAGATATAGAAGTCCCATTCCCTGGTAGTTCTCTCTCCCTCTCTTCTCTCTCTTTACTATAGCAGATGTTAGAGCCAAGTCAACAATAGAGCTGAATATCAGCGCATGCATATTTACGTACCAAGTTGGAGTGCTGAGCTTCTAGCATGGCAATAGATATGTAGGCAGAAAGTGACAACTCATCATCTACTCCTCCCTAAAAAGAACATAGAGGAAAAATGAGTGAATACCATGAGTGATAGGTCTTTAAATATAAATTACAACATTCCATTTGAGTGTTTCCAGTTCTAGAGACAGTCCAAATGGAAGGAAAGCATACACGTATCACTGTCTATAACTATCTAAAAGGTTGTTGTAGTCAGGCGGGGGTTGGTCTTTTCTCCCTGGACACTGGAGACAGTACAAGGGGTCATAGTCTTAAGCTCCATTAGGAAAGGTTTTTTTACTGAAAGAGTGATCCGGTTTTGGAACGGGCTGCCCACAGAGGTGGTCGAGTCACCGTCTCTGGAGGTGTTCAAGGTTAGTTTGGATGAAGTGCTGAGTGGCATGATCTAGAGGTTAGATGTTTGGTTTACTTGGTTAATTTGGTTTTAGGTTGGTCTGGATGATCTTTAAGGCCTTTTCTAACCTTATCAGTAAAATGATACTGTGATAGCTCTTAAATCAAGAGAAGTCCATTGCTGTCACCTGAGAAAACATCAGTCCCTCAAGCTTACAGTCAGCCACTGATAAGGTGTCAAGTGCAGCATGAGGGAGCTGACTGAGCTAAAACAGTCATTGTAAGATGTGGAGACTTAGCCCTTGGCAGAGGACAGGCATTTAGAGTGTAGTTTTTGTCAGTATTGGTAGATCAGGTTCTTAATGAATGTGCATAAATCTGATCAAGAAGTAATTTTCTACAACCTGCAAGGCATTGTTGAAGCATGACCCAACACTTCGGAAACAGCCATCTGACTTCTGCTTATTTGCAAGCCACATCAGGGTTTGAGCCTGGACATTGTCATCAATACAGATGGAGTGATTGGCTTGTGCAAATGATTTGTACACAAAGGCAGTGAGCCTGCAAGAGAAAAATGAAGCTGTGATATGGGCATTGGAAGTAGGACAGAAGTAAACTCTCCCATTCATGATGTGCATAAGCATGAATAATTACAGACAACATGCTTTTTTGTTTGCTTCCTCTTTGTGTGGTCCTCCAGGAGAGGATAGTTAAAGGAAGAGTGGCTATATGGCCAGGGAAAGGCTGTCCAGCACACCCTTTAGGGCTGTTCATGGCTGCAGAGTACTGCAGTTCATTGGATTTCGTGTGGGACAGTCAAAGTGTCCACCTTTGATTCTCCAAATGCTTGATTCTCCAAAGGGGGAGAGCCTTTTTTATTAGTATTCAGAGAGTTCAAGCCTTAGTTAGCTGCATAGATCTAACTACTAAAGATGACTCTTATCTGCATCATGTTAATTCAAAGCAAATTTGTTTCTGAGCCATTTATACTCCTAGTCACTCACCCTTCTCTATCTCTAGTGCCAAAGATGCTGTAGGACCCATCAGGATGTTTGTATGATAACTACTTCTGGTAGCCTGCAAAAACATGATAAAGGAAATGCCCCCCAACTTGGAAACAAAATGCTATTCTGTCTGCTATCAGATTTATTAGAAACCACAGCGGAGACAGTGGAAAGGTGATGTATATATGCCAAAAAGCAAGAGAGCTCTGAGGGAGCTTGGGTGGAAGTGTGGAACACCTTGTCCTGCAGAAACACTGAGTCACAGAATCAACAGAGCTATATCAGTTCTGTGTTCCAAGCTAACAGGATTAGGATGCATGTTGTTCTTGGAGGAAAAAGGAAAAAGGGCCTAAGAGGCAGAACCTCAGAGGAAACATGACAGTTGAGTCTCAGCAAAAATAAAGAGGATAAAGAAAAATGTCTTGGTTAGGCCACACCCTTGGGTCACTAAGTTATGCTACATCAGTGGTTGGGTAGTGTGAGGATGGCCATGCTGCTGATTCTGCTCACTGATCCTCAGCAGGAATTTCATCAAACATTGTAAGTGAAGCACAAAGCTCTCACCGCTCACTAAGTATCTAATGGCCTTGGATTTGATTTCCTCACTCAGCTGCCCTGTCTTGTTCAAATAATCCAGGAAGTAGATATTGGGTGCAAACAGGACCATGTTCTGCTCCCCACAGCCAAATGGCATCTGAAGTAGCTAGTGCACATTGTGCATGGCAGTGCTCATGATGTCACCTGGGGAAAAGGAGCTGTCAAGTTTAGCACAACTCGTGGCCACTGAAATAAACATTAACTTCTGTTCTATAAGCAGAGTCATGGCAAGTCTAGCTGGGGTTGTAAGTTTTTCCAAGATGCACAAGTGTCTCGGTGACAAGTAATTTGGTCCTTTCTGTTTTGCAGTCAAAAAAGAAATCCCCTCCCTTCCTCTCATTCCTTGGTCTAAACTACCCACACCAAAAGCAGTACTTTTATTTACTGCCATTTGAAGCAAATACTTCTTATTAAAAATTAAGAACTTCAAGGAAACTTCTGTTTCTAGGCAATGGAAAAGGAACAGCCCAGAGATGCTAATATTAGATATTGGAAGCAGGTCTTGCAGAATTAACAACTAAGGCTTAAAAGGGACATGGATTATGCAGTTGTATCATAGACTACCTCTAAATTGTCATTCTTAGGAAACATAGCACAGACTCAGCAATGGGTTCCTGAAATTAGCTATTTTACCAACATTACAAAGACTAGTGGTTCACACAACTAAGTCCAGGTGACTTGCAAGAAAAGACTGGAAAGTTTCCACTAGCATCTCTGATTTGCAGGTGAGTAAGTAGAAAGCCATAGTACTGACACGAGTCTGTGTAAGGTTACAACTCAGAACTGTGCTACTTCACAGCAAAATATTCCAATACAACAAATTCACATAGAAAACTGAAGAAGAGTGTAACCAATACTTAAACTTCCTTTCTCTGATGCAGCAAAGAGTATTGCTAGGCAAGAAGAGACGCAGTCTCTCTGCTCAAAATTTTCCCACACAAGGAATGGAAACTCACATTTCAAAACCTGAAAAAGCTTTCATTTTATATTTTTTTTTCTTCTTAATTTTGATGGATTACATATTTACCAACAACAGAAAAGGAAGCTCTGGCTGATCGTTCCACCACATTTGTAGGTAGATCTAAAGCGACATCTTGAATAAACTCAGTATCTGTGGAAAAAAATATTGTGTTGTGGTCATTTGAATGGGAACATTTGTCATAACAGTGAAATGCTCCTTGCGGAAATCACGAAGTTATTAAGGCTGGAAAAAACCTCTAAGATCATCAAGACCAGCTCATGACCTATTACCACAATCACCTAGACCATGCACTAAGTACCACATCCAGTCTTTTCTTAAAAGCCTGCAGGGATGGGAGCTCCAACACCTCTCTGGGCAGTCCATTCCAACGTCTGATCACCCTTTCCATGAGGAAATACTTTCTCACATCCAACCTAAACCTCTCCTGGTGCAGCTTCAGGCCCTGCCCTCTTGTCCTAATGTCTAGAAGAGCCTGGCCCCCACCTGTTTACAACTTCCCTTTAGGTAGTTATAGAGAGTAATAAAGTCCTTCCTTAGTCTCCTCTTCTCCAGGCTAAACAACTACAACAGTAATAGAGCACACGAGAGTAATAGACAGAAGCTCGCAACTGTCACCAAGAACATCAAGAGAAAAGGGGCACAGCAAAAGCAAAACTGTAAAAAACTAACCAAATGATGCAGTAACTGTCATTGCTCAACAGAAACCATCTGAACAGAGAAAGCTATTGCTCACAGGCTGTAGTGTCTGTGAACCCTGGGGGTTTCTTCAGAACAGAAAGCAAGTTGATCAGGGCTGCTTTTGTGCTTTTTTAGGGGAGCAGAATGCAGACCCCATAATCCAGGAGGAAATATCAGTGGCCTATTGTGCTGATGGAAGTGCTTACCAAGCCATTCTTCATCACTTGCCAACAGTCCTGGCTAACCAGAGAGGTCCTAGTGGACTGCAGATTAGCAAATGTGATGCCCATCTACAAGAAGGGCTGGAAACAGGACCTGAGGAACTATAGGTCTGTCAGTCTGACCTTGGTGCCTGGATAGTTTATGGAGCAGAAAATCTTGATTGCCATTTGGCATGTACAGGACATCTAGGTGATCAGAGCTTGACAGCATGGGTTTCTGAGAGGTAGATCTTGCTTGACTGATATTCAACAAGGCAACCTACCTGGTGGATGAGGAAAAGACTGTCCACCTGGACTTAGTAAAGGCTTTGCCACTGTCTCCCACAGCATTCTTTTTCAGAAACTTATGGCACAAGGCTTGGATATACATCTGTTGCGCTGGATAAATGAACTGGCTAAGGCCAAAGAGTGTGGTGAATGGAGTTAAACCTAGTTGGCATTTGGTCACAGTTGTTGGTCCCAAGTTTAGTAATGGGACCTGTTGTATTCAGTATCTTTATAATGTCATGAAGAATTTCTTCAACAAAAGGGCTATCAAACACTGGAACAGGCTGCTCAGGGCAGTGGTGAAGTCACCATCCCTGAAATATGCAAGTTGCAGCTATCCTTGGAATGCAGGATAGAAATCAATAAGAGTGTACAAATATAGGACACACTTTGTGAAGTATATCATTTTCCTTTGGTAGCTTCATAGCAGCCTTACTTTAGCCTCTGAGCACTGTGACTGCAGCACAGCCACTGCTGAACTGACACGCACCATATCACATGGTAGTTTCCTAGCAGGGAATCAAACTGTAGCACCCACATTAACTGATATTTGGACAGCTCTGGGGAAAAGAGGAGGGACAAAATGAATGAGTGCTGCAGGGAAGAGTGCAAACGCCAGCCTCCTCATTAACTCTCAGGACAGCAGTACATAAAGAATCTTACCTTTTGTACAGATTATATAGGTTTGGGTCTTTTCCCTTTGAATGCCTTCAGGCTGCATAGTGGGGAAAAAGAGACACTTGCAGTGGATGTGAACAAAGAATGCAGAAGAAATGTATTGTCAGAAGAGCCATTCTCATCCCACCCTCCTGTATCTTAAGACAGCTGGACAGAAGCAACAGTTTACAGGTTCATACTTGATGTGGCTGCTACTAAAATGGATTTCCTTTCAGATGGAGTCCCTCATTTCCAATTTATCCTCTTTGTGAAGGACACATGCAGTTACCAACAGCCACTGATCCTCATGGAAGAGAATATCAGATGAGAGTGGACTTGGTCTTAGATTGAACAGCCAGATACTGTTCTTGCCAGCTTAAAGTGGAGCCAAACAAGGGAGTTATTTAGGGAATCTGAAAAAACGTTACTTGATTTTGGAACATATGCTGCATTTGTATTTCCTCTTGGAAGGGAGTGCAGAGCAAACTATATAAGCTGTCAGTAGTACCTCGACCAACAGTGTTTTGACAAAAACTGCCAGTGTTATTGACAAATAGCTGAATAACCTCATTGGAAATAGGAGAGCTATCTTTGTCTACCAGCTTGACCTGTAGAAAGGAATGCAAGACATGTTCAGGGTGTTATCTTTCTGTATGGAGATACTTATGTTCAGTATTCCTTTGCTTTCCACAGAGCAGAATTGCTTTTCCATTTCCCTTCAAAGCAATACTTAAATTAAATATCTCTTTTCAATTTCTGGCAGTTATCTCAGCTATCTTGTGAAGTCTGGAGTGAGAGAATCCTCAGCATCAGCTGTGTAATTGAGAATTCCCATTTGTAGAACAAGAAATTCTGATGTGTCATTCCTGATCAGTCCCTTCTCACTACGCATTTCCAATTTAAAGATATACTTCCTTTTGGGTCTGCTGTGGTATCTGAAGTGTCTGAAAGCCTTTTCTCCACATCTTTATTTTTATAATTCTATTCCTCTTTCTCTGCTGTTTATGTGTTAAAAGGATTAAAAATAACAGACAACATTAGGAAAGTTCTGAGCATTTGTTTGAGGTTTTTTGAGAAAAATATGGTAGAGGTAATAATATACTGAATACAACCTTCAGAGACTAAGTTTACTGTCCAGAAACAGTATGGAGACAACTAGCCTCTGCTGGGCTGAACATAACCAATTGGAAGGTATACAGCATAAGGCCAGCAAGACATTTTTCATAGTGCAAGGAAGGACCAGGAATGACATGTGGCAAGACTGGGACAGGGGCTGGGATCTGTTGCATTTTCAGGAAGTATGAGACTTGGTTCCCTCTGTACTACCATCAATGTTTGGAGGATTTTTTTGCACAAAAAGATGGTGCCTGAATCAGCCTGAACAGTTTCCATAACTGTTGTCATACAATTGCCTGTTAAGTTTTGTATGCCCTCATTTACCTGTCCGAAGTAAGGAATTCCTCTTCTGTAGTGGTGATCCATGTTCTGAAACTGTATAGTGCTCATCACCCGGATTATGAAAACAGATTGAGTAGCTATATGTTGCAGGCCTGAAAGACATGTCCAGAGTCAGGAGAAGATATACTTTGTCTTGCATACAGGTTCATCAGAGTTAGCATTTGTACTTGTAAAAATAAATTTTCTAATGGAAACCATCCCTGTAGTCTTCAAGCAGAGGCTGTCTCCTGCTCATCTTTTTTGACCACAACACTGTTGCTGTTTCTGTCTAGAAGGGATTACCTGTTCCTTTCTCTGCAACCATGGCTTTCACATCAAGATTCCTCATATAGCCAATGTGATTCATCTCAAAGATATTGGAGCTGAAAACTTGAGAGAGGCAGCCCTCTGTATCTAGCTGGAAAGGAAAGAAATCATATTACCAAGGATCACAGTTTGCAAATGTTGATAGCAATACACAGTACTCATTTAATAAGTGTAGTCTTTCCCCAGTATTCTAATGCTATTTATATAGGACTAATAAATGGGAAACTGAACCACAAAGAAGGAACATATAAGTCCTTCTCCAGGAAACCAACAAGAGATACACTGATTTTTTAGCTAGTGAACTAAGCATGTAGATGATTAGTGAAGTGAAGCACCAAAAAGACAAAGGTGTGATGAACAAAGAAGAGAAGCAAGAGCACAGGAGAGAGGACAAACACAAAGACTATTAGTAATTATGTATCACACATCTTTGGTAAATGACTGACAAACTGGGCTTTTCTTGCACCTCCTGTATGAATCAAAATCTCTGCACACACTGAGCTGGACTTTCCCTTCAACAGGCTGGCCATATGTGTACCTAGGGTAAGAGGAAATCGGTCCATCAGCTGAAGCTTGAAAAACTGACTTAAACTAACACATGCAGGAGTATATTCAAGATGAGCAGTGAACTGGGAAGCAAGAGAATGCAACAATTTCATAGGCCTTTTTCTAATTCTTCTGCTGTTACAGAAAGATACAACTTGGAATACAACTCAGAAGCTGAAATATTGTTGAGTCCTATTTTGCCCCTAAACCCGTGAACCATAAACATCTTAACATAAATAACATTATATGAGTATGACGGACAGGCGTAGCTACCAAGCAAATTATGACTGCATGTCTTCAGCTTAGATTTAAGTTCTAGGCTCATTTAAATCAAAATAAGACTCCTAATATCTACAACAGCATCAGGATTTCAGACTTGACTTCTAAGTTACAAGACTTTGGTGTTAAATTAAGATAAACCCCTTTGAAGGACTAGATTCAGACAGGGAATTAAAGACAGCTGGAACACATAAGACCACTGCTAGAATTTAACACTGATCTGCTATATGAAGGTCTTCGTCTGAACTGGCTTATTTCAAATAGACACATCCTACTTTAATCACCAAGCCAACCCTGATCAACCAGTTTTGAAGTCCTATTCATATTTGTCTCTTCTGTAAGCCCTGCCTCTTTCTGTGATCCTTAGGAAATTCATGCTTATCAGTGCATTTCTTAACCACTCAGCACCAGATACTTACACTCCACAGTCTTCCACAGTGAACTCTGAATCCAGGACTGTAAGTCTTTCTGGTGCAGTGACTGTGACATCAAATTTTGGCAACACTAGAACAAAGAATGAAAAGGGAAAAATGCCAGTAGTGACACACTTCCTAAGAAGAAAGAGAAAATGAAGCTGTATCATCAGTGTTAGTCAGAGATGGAATGATATTTCAGAACTGGGGTTCAAGAAATAGCCTAATGAAAGCTCACTAAAGTATTTCTACAATGCTCTGAAGAAAAGTCAGCACTTCTGAGGTGAATCAACTGATTTCTAAATGTTTTGCAGAGTTTGGGCCAAGAAAGTTTGCGGATATGGGATGGAGAAGGTTAGTGTCACAGAGACATTTGCAATCAATTTATTGATTGTCTACACAGATTATTTTCTTGGCTGAACATGTGCAAAATGGTTAATTTATCTTCTTTGACTTTTTACTATATTTTATTTTTCCTTTACAGTCTTAATGAAAACTAATTGAAATTGAATTTATCCTTTGAAACAGTAGCAGTCAAAACAGTTGACTGATAGGAGCTCATTTCTAATGATATTTTCTTCTTTGAATAAAAACAACTTGTGGCAGTTACCATATTCATCAACAAGGAATGAGTAATGTATTTTATCTCCAGACTTCTTTGATACAATAATTTTATAGTTCCCCAGTATAGGTTCCTCAGTTAGTGGAAATTCAATCTGGAGAATGTTCATCTCTGATGTCACATTTTACCACTGAAAAATTCTGTTTCCCTGTGGGTCCTGAATAAAAAAAAAAAAAAAATGGACTCGGTTTGTTTGCCTTGGAAATTTTTCATTAGTAGCACAGAAAACCAGAAAGAAAAAAACAAAATACTATAAGTCACTTTTACTTGCTGGAAAAGTTGCTTAATGCCTGTGCACTGAAATAATTTATGCCTTTTACTCTGATTATTAATACTGCTAGATTCTCATCCGTGTTTCTCAGATATAGGCATCCTCTGCCAACCTAGATAGCAATGGTTTCAATCATCAGTGGAAATTGCACAATACTACTCTTCTTTACACTTCAGTATATGTTGCTCTAGTTTTCTATCAAGAGGGGAGACAAAAAAAATCTTCCCCTTCAGCCAAACTATTCCCACACAGATACTGCCTTTAGCAATGGCAGCTTTTCTTCAACTGCTGGAAGAAAGGAAGTATTTCTTCTGCATTCACTGAGGTGTCATTTGCCTCAGTATATGTTATGCTAGTCAAGACTAAAGAAAACTCATTCACACCATGCCTTGAACTCTTTAAAGCACTGATTGCTTAAAGCTCACAGCCTGAATGTTTCACTGCAAAACATAATAAAGTCATGTGATGTCATGCTGTAACACTGAACTTTGCAAGAATTCTATCTAGAGGTGGACTGTGATTGTTGTTTTTGAAATAACCACAAAATGTCACGGCAATGCTACCATAACTAGCACGTGTAACCACAGCCTGTGTTTGTTAATATTTTTTAACAGCACTTGAGTTATGAAAAGATATACCCCAAGATAAGTCAAGCAAGCTGGAGGAGGTAGAAGGAATTCAAAGAACAGTATAGCTTTTGACTACTGAAATGAATGTGGGTGTTCTTTCCATGTTAGTAAGGCTCAAACAGAATCCTAGCATTTTATGAAGTTTCTGCTAATTTGTGCTCCATGTATTCAGGAGCAAGATTTGGCTGTGTGTAGAAATATGCAAACCACTGTAGGCACAAGTGCTTTAGATTTTATTTTTAAATGCATAATACAGTACAAAAAAAAATCTTACCTGAACTGCAATCAGGGGGTACTGAAAGGGGAAAAACGGAGTGGGAGAAGGGATTAGGTGGCTGAACATTGTGAGAAATGTGTCACCAATAATCATTATAGTATCAGCAACCAGAGATACTAATCAATTATTTTAATAAATTATATAGCCATTTTACTTCAATTAGAAGAGTAAAAAAAGGAAGTTAGAATGTTAGAGCAATTTCTAAGCATACTGGATCAATCCAGTAGTGCAATCTCAAAGCTGCTAGTCAAGTAAAGTTATAGAGATGAGGTGCATGTAAACTATAATTTGGCCTTCTTTGATCTTACATTCTCACTCTGTTTATGAGCACCAGCTCTTCTGGTAACACTGTGCTGTTTTCTGCATTGCACCTATATGAGAGGAGGCCAATAAGAAACCTTTCATCTCATGGCTTATGTACTGTGAGCATGATGACAGCTCGCTAGTAATGAATAGCCTTTGATGTTCTGTTGCTCTAAAATAAGGGTGAATTCAAGCTTGTCATTATTAAATCATGTTAAGTCTTTGACATTTAGCCTTTGAGCAAGATCTAATTTTATCCACAACCTGTTTATTTAAACTTTGAGGATAGGCTGTCCCCCAGCAATCTTAAGTGCAGGGGTATATTAGTGGTCACTTACCACCTCCTGGACAGGTTTGAAATTGAAATCCAGGGCAACCACAAGAAACTTCACTGAAAAGAGAAGGGACAGCCTGTTAGCATTAACTGTAATTTGTCTGGCTGTGCATGATATTTTGCATTCATTAGTACTCCCATCTAACTGTAAAAAATCATACATAGACTTTTGCAAAGGGATCTTTTTCCTCTGGCATTGGGTTCTCATGTCTTTTATGAAAGTGTGCTGTGTGAGAAAAAGTATAACCAAATGAATAAGAGGTGTTGTGCAGGTCAGGCAGTTTCTGTTGACAGCCGCAATTTTTTCAGCAGCCCTCTATATAATATAGGTTTTATTTCCCCATCTCTAAAACAGAACTAGTTGCTTTGAACATATGAAAACTCCAAATATTACCATAACTAAGTGAACTGTCTTTTTTTTCCTAATGCAGTGAATTTCTTCTTAGTTCACTTTTTTGTTCTCGTCTTCTATAGGTTTTTTCCTTTTTTTTTTCCCAAGGAAGAAATACTAAGAGGAGAAAAATTAATTACAGCACAAGGAAGAATGTAGAAATGTGCTTCAAAATTGTCCTTATAAAGCACTACCTTCTCATAATTCTATTCTACTACTTCCCCCACATTTGAACCAAGCCATTTGGCAAATAACTAAGCCGTATTTGGTGGATGCCTTGGTAGCAGCAAATTCTGAGTTTTAAAGCTTTCTTTAATTACTTGTACTTATGTAGACAGAACTCATTCCTAACTAAAGTACCACTGATCCAGCCCAACAGATATTTGACCAACCTCAGGAAAAATTTCTTGTAACATTTCCTACAGTGTTTTAGCTGTAGGCTAGATACCTTAAGCATAGAACATGAATTAAAGAATGGTTCTTTGCATACATGGAGCTCTGCTCAAAGACCAGATGAGAAGTATGGATATGGGAGTAGCATAAGTTCAGGGAAAATGACAAAATGAAAAGACAAGTCTGAAATAACCTGAAACTGGGTAGTAAGTATCACAATTTTGTCTTTAAACATCTGTAATTTAAAATTGTGAATTTCACTCTTGGTCTTACTGTGTGACGGGCATGACAGACAAAGGACTATAAATGTCAGGCATTTAAGTTGTGATATAATCACATCTTTCCACTGTCTTGACCCTTCACCTGTAATGAAAAAACAGCAATGAAATTTCCCCTTTTCTGTCAGCTGAGAAGAAGGGACAAAGAGAATTCCTGCCATGATGAAAGTGACTGTGAGCTCCACAGCAAGTAAGAGTAATGGTTTTAAGGGACACCTGAAGAAACTGCCTAGGCTGTAGGTTGGTCTGAAAAACATTCATCAGAGAAATTCAGTCTGAAGAAACTGCTTCCTAGAGGACGTATTATAAACTAAATAGATATTCACCACTCTGTCCTTGCTTGTAGATGGGTTTGTCTGTCTGGACAAAGACAATGCTCTCTGTCTTCCAGATCATCACTGACCTCCGCTCTTCTAAGCGACCTGTGGTGCCCTTAGCAAAGACAGAAATGGAAGCCAATGGGGTAGACGCCACAGGAGGAATCTGAGGAAATTTTTCTAAACAAGGGGAAGTTGGTAGCAATGAAGTAATTTTCTCCAGAAAATGACTGTGTCCTGGGTTCCCACAAAGAAACACCTGTCTCACTTCCAAAAACTTCATTAATTTCCATCACCCTTCTTGGACTTCTTATTTCTTATGTCATGCCCTCTTTTCCATTACAATGCATCTCTCCTCTGCTTCCTTTTCCTTCAATATGTCATATTTCTTCTATTGCTTGTTATTCCTCTCTGACTTTTGCTCTAACTTTTTTGTTTCTCCTTAGATTTCTTTCCCACTGGAACACAAATTCAAACTAGTTTATCTTGAAGTTGAAGCACTGTAGTACATTGCTTGGTGTCATGGTTTTCTCAACAATAGTGGTGTTAACAGCACCATATTCTAGGATGACTCTGATGGATATATTCTCATTGAGGTTGAGGAACTGCAGGCAAACTTGACCTGGAGAGTTAGTTGTGAGGACAGCAGGCACCATCAGGACATATTGCCTGTAAGATCCAAACATCATAGAGAAGGGAAAAACAAACTCCAGAGGATGAAACAAATACAAGTATTGTTATTATTCAATACCTGTCTACTAGTTTAGATTAAATATAGATGACTGTCATTGCCCCTTACTCCTACCCTGCAGCTCCCAGCTAGCCCAGGCCTGTTTTCCCATTCACCTCTGTCAATTCCCCCTACTCTTGGCCTTTTGCCCTTTCTCTGAGCCCTGGACCCTCCTGCTTTTAGCACATTGCTGTTATTACTGCTGTTGTCTTTCCTGAACATACATGTCAACTTCTATGGATGTCCTACAACAGGCAGAAAATCAACTTCATATCAAATCACTTGCTATCTACATTCCAGTAAATTTTTTCTCTCCAGATCGATGAGTCACAGCAGTATATATATTTAAAGTAAAATTAGTGACACTACTTAGCACTGTCTTTAAAGCCTTATGAATACTATTAGCAATAATATTAAAGTTCTTACGGCTCAGGTTCCTTTGCAGCTACTGCATGCAGGAGAACAACCAAAAGAAACTTTAGCCACATTTTTCTCACCCGGAGTCTGAAGAGAGTGATAAGTTCTCTTCCCAGAAAAGAATTCATTGCCTACTTTAACCGCTCTGCAACATTCCTCACTGAATACTCTGAAGAAAGGATTTAGCCCTTCAACTCCACCCTGGCTCTTTCCTTTGATAGTAGTGCCTTTATAAATATAGTGCCTTTATAAATGCAGCAAGGGGTGGAGATCCCAGTGTATCCTACTGCTTGCAAGAACCTCCCCTAATCCTACTGCAGCCTAAAATGATCCAGAGTCTTCAGGCTGTAACACTTTATTGCAGTTCTCTGAATGTCTGCACAAAATGTCTTAGTTGTCTCGTTTCCAAGGTGAGGGGTTTTGCTTTCTACATTGAGGCTTGGCACTGCACAGATAAGCACAAAATGACCTACATCAGAATAAGCCTGTTAAACCAGACTAACATTTGAGAGTTTTCCCCACTGGTGTAATTTACCATCTGTATTGACAATCTGGGTGAAATAGACTAACTTTCTATTGGTTGACACCCAACTCTGTTAAAAGTAGTTTATTGGCTTCTTTTTTCCCTTGCTTCATAGGTATGTTGAACACAGATGAAACGGAATAATAGAGAAGCCAGAAACACATGTAGAAATTCTTAATTACTTCTACCTTGGCTATTGAACACCATTGTTGAATTTTGATTCATTTCAGCTTGACATTAGCTAGTTGATGGGCCCATATAAATTTGTTAGTGTCCCAGATTTCTAGCTTTTCCATCTTTGTGAAAGATGGCTGTGGTTTCTTTAGGGATAAAACAAAATCTGATTTCATCCAAAGATCATATTTTAGGACTAAGAAAGATAGCCTCCTTTTCTAATTGTGCTCTCATTTAAAAATAAAGCAGACTGTATGCTGCTTCTCTCAAGAAAAACAACATTGGAAAGCACTTGATTGATAACTGTAATTGATTTATTTCCATTTATGCTAGTTTGGCTGGGATGAAATTATTAAGTCAACTTTCTTCACAGCAGCCTGTATGGTGCTGTGGTCTGCATTTGTGGCTAGGACACTGTTCAGAACTCACCAATGTTTGGGCTATTACAGCACAGTGCTTGCTTTCTATATCACACATCTGCCATCCAAAAGCCAGTAGGCTGAGGGTGGGCAAGAGATTGGGAGAGAACACAACTGGGACAGCTGACCCAAACTGACCAAAGGGTTAGATATCCCATACCATATGACATCATACTCAGCAAGAAAATGTGGGGGAAACTAAGAGGAGATGGGACATTTGTGTTTGTGCTTATGGTGTTTATCTTGTAAAGCAACCACTACACATTCCAAGTCCCTGATACTCACTAAGTGGCTGGACAGCTGCCTGCCAAGGGGAAGTAGTGAATGAACATGTCTTTTTGTTTTTCTTTCACATGCACCTTCTACTTTCCCTATTGAACTGTCTTCACTCCAACCCACTTTTCACCTTCCTTCTATCCCTTCATCCCCTGGAAAAGAGCAGTGATGGAAAAAATATGTGGGTGTTTGCCTGACAGCTAGAGTCAACCCATCACTGTATTTTGTCAACATAGTTAAATTCTGCAGACCTGAACCCAGAGACATATGACTTCAAAGTCAGAGTACCTACATAGAAGAATGCTTTTCTCTAATGTCCTGATATGTTGTATGACTGACCTTCCTTGTTTCTTGCTAGTGTGTGATGCAGGGAGTGGTAGCACCTGACACATAAGGCAGATAGGAAACTTTTACACTTATGTTTTCAATTTTTTCATGGAAGTATCTAACCATGTGCAATTGAAATGGAGCAGCAACAACGTGTTTATCCCTGAAGGTCTTTATGTGGCATGCTGTGTCTCTCTGTGGCATAAACAACAGCCTAATGTTCTACTCTGAAAGTCAAGCTCCCTGACATTTCTTTAAAGATGTTCTTTACCAGTGTATGCTGTCCAGGATCTTCATTAGAGACCAAGCATCATTTTCTCTACAATGGTAGCTATTGAAAATAGAAATTCACTGATGAAAGCTTGGACTTGATTTGACATTGTCAAATAAGTGCATGGTCAGCATTGTATGTTCTTCCTCTTCTTGACTTTCCCAGGTATTTATGAATTTATTGCAAAATAAGAAAGTTGCAATAAGTTAATCCGAATCAAGCCAATTTGATAATAATTACAACTCAGCTACTTATGCAGCAAGAACTTTTCTGAGGCTATGTTTCAGAGAATCACAGAATATCTTCAGTTGGAAGAGACATTTAAAATTATCAAGTTCAGCTTTGGACCTAGCACTATCTGGTCATCAATGAACAATCTCTCTAATCCCCAGGTCCACATGTCATTTAAACAACTTCAGGGATGGTGACTCCACCATTGCCCTGGGCAGCTTGTCCTGGTGTTTGATAGCCCATCTGATGAAGAAATTCTTCCTAACATCCATCCTAAATCTCCCCTGGTGCAGCTTGCAAACATTTCCTCTAGTTCTATCATTCATCACCAGGGAAAGGAGGCTGTCCCTCTCCTCACTCCAACATCCTTTTGCAAGTTTAATCACAATATAAAGTAGTTTAGGACATTCAAATGTTGCATAGTGTCCTGGGTTATAGAA